>MU225464.1:4948323-4978252 GCA_018584345.1 Thuja plicata
AATTCAATTATCTCACATGTTGAAAACATTAATTAAATAAATGAATTAAATATTCATTTATCTTCAAAGAGATAACTCTAATCAGATCACATGGGTTACTCCACCCATCTCTCCAGTTCACATGGGTTACTCCACCCACCTCTTCAGTTCTAAAAGGTAACTCACAATTAGCTCTTTAGTCAACCAAAATCTATCTCCTCTTTACCAAATGAAGAGGTGGAGTTTACTAATGGCTTCTCTAGTTCCTTTTAATCTCAACCGTTCATCTCCCTATCTATGGGATTGATCTCGACCGTTCATATAATCCTCATTACCCATATAATAAACCCTTCATACCCATTTGAAGGATCCAGGATTTCAAGCTCTCGTGCACCATTGCTCCGTTAGTTTGGTTCTAGCATTCAATCCATCTTGCGATCATACACACATTTCAAGTATCAAATTCTTGACGCTTCTCAAGTCATAGACGCTGCCCACACCAATACTGAGCATAAAAAACAACGTTTCGAAAGGAGTAGAGAGAGACAATAGAAGCTTCAAGCACTTTGGGGTTTGCATTCATTTGTTTTCCTTTCTTTGCTTATACATTTTATTGGTTACATTTCAAGTTATTCATTATTGGTAGCTTTGTGTATTGAATTTATATCATTGCAAAACCATTGCTACTAACCCCCGCCTTTGGAAAGCTTGGGAACCATGAATCACAAAGAGGAGGCGTACACACATTAAATGTGGATAATCTCTCTCCATCTATATGTGCTCAAACCTTCTTCCAAATTGTCATAAACAAGTAGAGAGTTGAGCAGAGTGGTTATGTAGTCTGATCTTCAGAGATTTTGTGCAGTTGAATTCTTTTTTTTTATAAATTTTTTTAAATTTTTCTGTTTGATTTTCCTTTGTCGGGCTACTGCAAATCCATCTTCCTTTTCTTATGTTTCATTAGGATTTACTTTATCTTACATAACCACTCACAGTTTATACGGTTCTTCTAAATAGTGTGAAGGTGATATTGATTGATGAAATATAACTAATTAAATGTTTGAAGATGATAAGTTGATGATCACCGAGCTGCAGAAAGTAAATGCAAGATACTAAATCAATTAATGTGTTGTAATGTCATTGATTTCAACTTAATATGTTAAGATTTATCATACACATATTGTCACAACACTTGAAGATCTAAAAAGACAATTTTTTTGTCGTCGATAAAGGTATACACTGAGTGACAGGATTACCCGAGAACAGTGAACCCCGAGAAGTTCACAGTGTTTCCCAATGGATAGCCAACATCGATGGAAAATATTACCTGAGAGGACAGTGTTACCCAAGATCAGTGGTACCTGAGCAAGTGTTACCGAGAAAACTAAGAGTTGATGACCGAAATCAACTGGAGTTAGAAAATGACAAAACTACTTAGTTGGCAGAGCTATATTTAGAGTTAACTGATTGATTGCTTTATTTTCATCGACTAGTAGAACTAAGGATAAGAAGATGATATAAAGCTTGTTTTATTCACAATTGTCAAGGATAAATCTATGAAATAAAACTAAAGCAAAGCTTTAAATATTAAAGCAATTCATGGCGGGATTTGTAGATCAAGAAGCAATCTACGTCAAGAACAAGAAAGACAAGGAGACTGAGCGGCTAATCATGTCTATATAAAGAGACAAGTAATTCATTATGAAGAGAGGAATGCTAAATATAATTATGGTGAAGATAGAAGTCTTCATGCAGATCTGATCATACAGGCCGAAGAAAGAGCCAAAGGAATTCTGCAGACATTGAGCAACAAAAGCAAGAGCATTCACCGAGCAAAAAAGAAGAGAAAAGGGGAGAAAAGGAATTGAAGAGAACATTGATCAGAGAGGTATTATGGACTAAAAATAGATATGAAAATATTCAATTTAAAGTTGTATTATTGAACAAATCATTTACTGTTTCAGTTTAGCCATTGATTCAGAAAATCACTTAACCGAGTGGGATTTAACCATCCTTATTGTATTGAGATACTCAAGAGTATCAAAAGGTTTTCTTGTTGACAACATAGTGAATGTGAGGTCAAAAGATAAACATTTAGTTTTGAATCCTCTAACAAGGTCACACTTAACAATGTGTTTGTAACCTTTAATAGGGTTGGCTCTTCACCGAGCTCACTTCAGAAGAGTGAAAATTTTGGGTTACCGGTCCCAAGTGGGTTTTCCCTTAACAGGGTTTCCACATTAAAAATCTATTTGTCAAATGTGTATATGGTTCATTTCTTTGATGTTTTTCTTTACACATTACTAAAACAGGATTGGTCGGTAAACACTAAGTTTAGTTACTACTATTCGATAAAGGCTAGAAACAGATAAATAGTATATTCACCGAGCAGTATATATTTGTTAAGAATATTTGAAGGCATACATATTGTAGGACTGAATGATAACTGAAGGCATTATATTTAGATATAATTTTTTGTTGGATCATTTGGATTACTTTTTGAGGCCACTGATTCACCCCCCCTCTCAGTTATTCTAACGATTGGTATTAGAGCTCTGGGGGTTGGAAGTAGAGTTTAAAGACTCAAGCTAAAGATCACAAGATGAGCAAAAGGGATGTGCCTAAGTTGAACAAAGGAAACTTTGCATCATGGATAAGAAGAATAAGAATCCATCTATTAGGTATTGGAAATGATGTCACACAATACTTGGATACTAAATTTGTTGCACCTACTGGACCTCTGACTGTTGATCAATTGCGAGAGAAACATGAACACAATTCTATAATGATAGAACTTGATTCTTCACTATCTAATTCTGAATTTGAAGATGTCAAATCATGCACCACAACAAAGCAAATGTGGGACAAACTCAAGCTAGTACATGGAGGAGATACAAATGTGTCAAGGGCTAAAGCTGAAAGCCTAAGAGGAAAGTTTGATGACCTTAGAATGAAAGAAGGAGAGAACATCACTGAATACAGTAGCAGAATCAAATAAGTTGTTAATGCTATCCGTGGAGTAGGAGGAGTACTTGAGGAAGAAACAACACAGTAAGTAAAATTTTGAGAACCTTGCTGACTGTTTATGCTATTAGAGTATCTATGATTCAAGAAATGAGAGGAGTAGCAAATAAAAATGTTACTCTTGATAGTTTGATTGGTATACTTATTTCATTTGAGATGAACAACTATGACAATACTGTCTTACCAAATATTGAGTCTGCATTCAAATCTTCACTGAAAATAAGTAAATCTAGTCTTAAACACACTATGAGAAATGTTAGTGAAAGTGATAGTGATGAACAAGAACTTGATGAAATTGAAACACTAATGGCTAGAAGATTCCAAAGAGGTAAAGGAAGATACAAAGGTAAATTACCATTGGTCTATTTTAATTTCAAAGAAATTGGACATTTTTCTGCAAGATGCCCTAACAAGAGAAAGGATGAAAGAAAAAATGACAGATCTCATGAAAATAAGTTTGATAGAAGTGATGACTGAGACTACAGAAGCAACTGACACTCTGACAGAAGAGATAACCGAGACTACAAGGACAAAGGCAAGAATACTTGTTACCTGGTTGAGAACAAAGATGAAAATATTGACGCCGAGTTTGATGAAGATGTTGAGGTAGTATTTGTTGCTATGAAGGATGATTCAAATGAAGAAGAAAGGTATGTTGAAACTACACTCATATCTAAAGTTAGCAAAAATGATGTCTGGATTATTGATAGTGGCTGTACTCACCACATGACTGGAGATAAAGAAAATTTTGAAACTTTTGAATATTATAATGGTAGATTAGTTAGGATGGGTAATGACTCACCTTGCTCGGTTGAAGGAAAATGAACAATCATGTTGAATAATATGATCAAATGTGAAAATGCATATTGGGTGAAAGGACTTAACTATATTCTATTGAGTATTTCATAGTTGAATAAAACAAGACACCAATTTGCATTTGAGAACAAAAAGGCAAAGATCTATAATGGAACAGGAAGGTTGATTGGTACTAGTGAACAAACTGTTGGAAATATTGTTTGGAAAGCTACAACGGAAACAATTATTGTTTTGTCATTGATGTCAAACCTTAACTGGTGAGACTATTGCTATCTATTTGAGTACCATATCTATTGATTTATGGAGGAGATTTAACTAGAAGACCAAGAAGAATGGTTGAGTTATGAGGAATTACAAAGGGTACTTTATTAGTTGGCACATTGGCAAAGTGATATGTTGTTTATCTTTCACTGATAGTTTACTGAGAACAGTTTATGCCGAGCAAGTTTTGTGTCAGCCGAGCACTAGTGTGTGTCGAGCGTCAGTAAATTTCTGAGGAACACAGTGTTGGCCGAGCAACAGTATTTTGATGATTGATGAGATTTGAGATCTTTTTCTGATATAGTTGATTTTATTGGGATATGTAAAGTTAATTAAGGATAAGCACGTTTGATCTACACTATGTAAATGCATGGGTAACCGTAATTAATGCATGGATCAAAGATTTAATTGGTGATTGTATTGGAGAAATAAATTAAATGTAATGATGGAAAGATCTGTTGGATTTGAGCTAACCTAAGATCTACGATCTTGATTAAGAGAAAAAAGATGTATCTGACCTATATGGAGAGGTATATGATAACCTTAAGGGGTTATTCATGGATATAGCTGTGTATGTAGAGTATGCAAGAGGATTGCATGGTTAATTGACTGATTGGCAAGATCTAAGAAAAGAAGGCTGAGCAGAGAAGCAGAGAGAGATTTCTTGACAAATTGCCAAGCAGATCTGGAGTTTGAGATGAGAATGGAGGGCACTCAGTGAATTAGCATAAGAGATGAATTGGATCTGGATTGCAAAGTAAGTTGTATGAATAAGGTCAAACTCGTTGATTACTTTCTAACCATTGTATCAGTTCAAATCCTTTAACCAGGTTAAACTAATAGTCATTGTATAAATCCTTTGAGCAAGGTGACATTTAGATTGGAATGTTCTAAGTCCTCTAACAAGGCCACTCCTGACAGGGTGATTAAATCCTTTAACCAGGTCACATTTAGCAATGTGTTTTGTAACCTTTAATAGGGTTGGCTCTTAACAGGGCATCACTTTAGAAGAGTGAAAACTTGATAGAATGTTATTGGTGGTTTTTCCCAAATTGGGTTTCCACGTTAAATACTGGTGTCAACTTGTGTGAATGCTTATATTGTGTTTTACTGTTAAGTTTCTGCAAGCTTATTTCATTTGAATAGTAAACTGCATACTTATATTGTTGACTTATGCTATCACTGCCGAGAAGATCTGAGTTTTTCTATTTGGTATAAAGTTTCAATGGGCACATCTAGACCTGTGGATAACTGATTCACCCCCCTCTCAGTTATTCTAAATTTATTCTAACACAAACAAAAGGTAACCTATTCTATCTTGATAATATTGAGACCACTTGTTTATTGGATAAAAATGAAGACATTTGGTTGTGGCATAAAATGTTATGTCATGTGAATTTTGACAACATGGTCAGGATAAGAAAGAAAAGAAAAGTAAGAGGCTTACTGAGTATGTCAAAACCCGACCATGTTATGTGCAAGAATTGTCAAAAATGAAAAATGACAAAGTCTAGTTTCAAGAGAAAAACCTACACATCTAATGTTATACTAGAGTTAGTCCATACCAACTTATGTGGACCAATGAGAACAAAAATCTATTATGGTGATAGATACTTCATTCTATTTGTTAATGATTATTCTAGGATGATGAATGTCATGTTCTTAAAAGAGAAATCTGAAGCATTTAAATTGTTCAAATGGTATAAAGCTAAAGTTGAAAAGCAAAGTGGAAAAGAACTAAAATGTATAAGATCAGATAGAGGAGGATAATTTATTTCTGATGGATTCACTAACTTTTGTAATGAGCATGGAAATACAAGACAAGTTTCTGCACCGAGAACACCACAACAAAATGAGATTCCTGAAAGAAGGAATAAATCAATTGTTGATTGTGCCAGAACACTGGTGATTGAAAAAGGCATCACACAAACATTTTGGAGAGAAGCTGTAAGTACTGCTATCTATACACTGAATCGATTTCAATTAAAGAAAGACACCAATAAGACACCTTATGAGCTATGGTATGGATACACACCAAATGTGAGTTACTTTAGAATTTTTGGAAGTCAATGTTATATATTGAAAGATGATAGAAATGGAAATCTTGAATCTAAAAGTGATGAAGGAATATTTGTAGGATATTCTACCAAAATCAAAGCTTATAAATGTATTAACAAATCTTCTAATAAAATCATTGAAAGTGCAAAGGTTAAAGTTGATGAATTTGCTGAGAAAAATGATGAGGAAACCAGAAAGGAACCGAAAGATTACAAAATATTTGTCTGCATTGAAGAACCTGACACTTTTCCTAAGAAACACTGTAACGCTACCGAGTGACATAATAATGGAACCGAGCATCAGGCTACACACACCAAAAATTAGGAAAATTCTCACAATGCGGAACTGAGTGATGAAGGGTAAGATGAAGGTCAAAATGATGATCAAAATGAGGAACAAAGATCTGAACCTGTACTTGCTAAATATGTCAGAAGACACCATCCACAAGACCAGATCATTGGAGACAAAAGAGCTAGAATGAGAATGAGAAGTAAGTCTCTTTACACTAGATGTTTGATTTGTGATTTTGAGCCAAAATCTGTTAATAATGCACTTGAGAATCAAGAATGGGTTAGTGCAATGAATGAAGAGATTGAACAGATTGAGAAGAATAAAACATGGACATTAGTACGTAGACCAAGTGATAAAAATGTCATTGGTACCAAATGAATATTCAGAAACAAACTGAATGAGAATGGATAAGTCACAAGGAACAAAGCAAGACTGGTATGCAACGGGTATGCACATGAAGAAGGTATTGAATATGGAGAAACCTTTGCACCCGTTGCTAGAATAGGAGTAGGAATTCTACTTGCTTATGCTGCTTTCAAAGGATTCAAAGTATACCAAATGGATGTTAAATCTACATTTTTGAATGGAATACTAGACGAGGAGGTATACATTAAACAAACTGAAGGGTTTGTTGATCCTAACAAGAGGAACATGGTTTGTAGACTACACAAAGCCTTGTATGGATTGAAACAAGAATCGAGAGCATGGTATGAAAGACTTCACTCTTATCTCATTAGTATTGGATTTATCAGAACAAGTGATAACAATAATCTATATTTGAAAGGAGATACTGATGATAAGATTCTGATTGCTAAGATATTTGTTGATGATATCATATTTGGAGGTAATGATATGTTATGCAAGTCATTTTATGATTAAATGAACAAAGAATTTGAGATGTCAATGTTTAGAGAGATCAATTTTTTTCTTGGTCTATAGATGCTACAACAGGATGAAGGCATCTACATCACACAATCCAAATACATCAAATAAGTTCTAAAGATATTCAAAATGGATGAATCCAAACTAGTTGGAACAACTATGGTAACTAGATGCAAATTAAAAAAGGAAGACAAGACAACCGAGGTAAATCAGACCCTATACAAATCTATGATTGGCAAACTAATGTATGTTGTACACACTAGACCATATATAGCACATGCAGTTGGTATAGTTGCAAGATTCTCTACTAATCCCAAGGAATCACACATGACTAGTGTTAAAAGAATTATGAGATATCTGAATAATACTGAAGACTATAGTTTGTGGTATAATAAAGAAGGAAATTTTTTGCTACAAGTTTATACATATGCTGATTGGGCTGGAAACATATATGATAGAAAGAGAAAAATAGGAGGAGCATTCTTTATAAGTGACAGATTTGTCACATGGATAAGTAAAAAGAAAGGATGCATATCTTAATCAACTATAGAAGCATAATATGTGGCTGCTGCTGCAAATTACTCTAATATTGCATGGATCAAGCAATTGATGAAAGACATGAATGAGGAAATTCTTGACCCATTAATTATCTATTGTGATAATACTAGTGCTATAAACAACTCAAAGAACCCTGTGATGCATGATAAAATAAAGCACGTAGCGATTAAGTATCATTACTTGAGGGAAAAAGTACAAGAGAAAGAGGTGATACTAGAATATGTACAATCCAAAGAATAATTAGTAGACATATTCACAAAGCCATTGCCAAAAGATACATTTGAGTACCTGAGGAATAGACTAGGGGTTGGACCCTTGTCTACTGGTCACTAAGATGACTTAGAGGTTGCATCAGCCTACACATTATTAGAAGATCAATCATGTTGATGCAATCTAAGAATGGAATTCAATGTCATATCAATATATGAAGGTACTTATCTGAACCGCACACCTGAGATATTGTTGGCTACTACAGAGCTGTATTGCTGATGGACAAAAGATATTCAATGAATATATTTTTGTTCAACATTATTGTCAAAGGGAGAGAGAGATTCAATGAAATATCCATCAAGGAAAAACTACATCCAGAGGGAGAGAAGTATTCAATGAAATATCTATCATGATCATACATAGAAAGAGAGGAGAAATATCCATCAGGGAGAAGAACATAAGTCAAAGGGAGAGACAAGATCAGAGAAAGAATTTTCTACAAAGGGAGAGAAAGATCCAATGATGATTCAAAGAAACAACCATCCATCTAAGGGAGAAAATTGGAGAAATGTTCACACACTGCATATCTATTCAGAAAAGGGAGAAGAGATTCTACAACAAAGGGAGAGACAAAAATAGAAGACAGAATTGCTACACCTATCCATTGAAGGGAATGAAGAAAGGGAAAGCACTCTACAAGAATAAAATCTAAGCTAGAAGAGCTTACCGAGAGTCAGATATTTGAATTGGTTATAGAAAAATAAGTTTGGTATGTTATGACATGTTTTACATTACATATTTCATAGTATGTTGCCATCAATGCCAAAGAGAGAGATTGATGAACTATAACTGGTTAAATGTTTGAAGATGATAAGTTGATGATCACCGAGATGCATAAAGTAAATGCAAGACATTAAATCAGTTAATTTATTGTATTTTCATTGATGTCAACTTAATATGTTATGATTTCTCATACACATATTCTCACAACACTTGAAGATCTAAAGAGACAAATTTTTTGTCATCGGTAAAGGTATACATTGAGTGACAGGGTTACTCGAGATCAGTGAACCCTGAGCAGTTCATAGTTTTGCCCGACGAACAGTCAACACCGATACAAAATATTACCCGAGAGGACAATGTTACCTGAGATGAGTAGTACTCGAGATTAGTGGTACGCAAGCAAGTGTTACTGAGAAAACTAAGAGTTGATGACCTAAATCAACTGGAGTTAGATAGTGAAAAAACTACTTAGCTGGAAGAGCTATATTTAGAGTTAACTGATTGATTGCTTTATTTTCATCAACCAGTAGAGCTAAGGATAAGAAGAATATTTAAAGCTAGTTTTATTCACAGTTGTCAAGGAGAAATCTACGAAATAAAACTAAAGCAAACCTTTAAAGATTAAAGCAATGCATGGCGGGATTTGCGGATCAAGAAGCAATCTACATCAAGAACAAGAAAGACAAGGAGACTGAGAAGCTAATCATGTCTATATAAAGAGACAAGTAATTCATTATAAAGAGAGGAATTCAGAATATAATTTTGGTGAAGATAGAAGTCTTCATGCAGATCTGATCATACAGGCTGAAGAACAGAGCCAAAGGAATTCTGCAGACACCAAGCAACAGAAGCAAGAGCATTCACCAAGCAGAAAAGAAGAGAGAAGGGGAGAAAAGGAATTAAAGAGAACATTGATCAGAGAGGTATTATGGACTAACAATAGATCTGAAAATCTGCAAGTTAAAGCTGTATTGTTGAACAGATCATTTACTATTTCAGTTTAACCATTGATTTAGAAAATCTCTTAACTGAGTGGGATTTAACCATGCTTATTGTATTGAGATTCTCAAGAGTATCAAAAGGTTTTCTTGTTGATAACATAGTGAATGCGAGGTCAAAAGATAAAATGTTAGTTTTGAATCCTCTAACAAGGCCGCACTTAACAGTGTGTTTGTAACCTTTAATAGCGTTGGCTCTTCACCAAGATCACTTCAAAAGAGTGAAAATTTTGGGTTACTGTTCCCAAGTGGTTTTTCCCTTAACAAGGTTTCCACGTTAAAAATATATGTGTCAAATGTGCATATGGTTCATTGCTTTGATGTTTTTCTTTAAACATTACTAAAATAGGATTGGTTGGTAAACACTAAGTTTAATTACTGTTATTTGGTAAAGGCTAGAAACAAATAAACAATATATTCACTGAGTAGTATATATATGTTAAGAATATTTGAAGGCATACATCTTTTAGGAATGAATGATAACTGAAGGCATTATATTTAAGATATAAGTTTTGGTTGGATCGTTTGGATTGATTTTTGAGGTCACTGATTCACCCCCCCTCTCAGCTATTCTGACAATTGATAACAATTTTTCCCCTTGTTACGTGTACAAATCAATAGTAAGTTGAGCACAATCTTCCTATATTATGTTATTTCAGTGGAACATGATTATTGTGTAATGATTAATAGTTGAAAAACTCCTTTCTTGTTTGATTGACTTTGTCTGATTCCTTATTTTGGCTGCAAATTCATAGACTACACAGTATTGTGTCCAATATGATCATTTGCAGTTGTAGATCTTCATCTTGTCCTGTAATTTCATTAAGACTGTCTGGTGATTCCATTTCCATATGTTTTTGGATTCATGTTTTTTCTTCCAGTGTCTACGATTCCAAATTTTCTTGTTCTCTGTCATCCTGTGGAAATGATTCATTTCAATATAATGGAAAAGCTGCTTTTTATGTTCTTTGTTTTTACTCTCTCCAAACTCGCCCAAATATCTCTCACATACGACTTCCTTAGAGGTGTCAATTTTCATGCATAGGCAAAAGATTGAATTTTAAAGCTATTCATGGGTTGTAGTGTAAGGCTTGTCATGTCTATTTATCATTTTCATTTCATTGCTAATGGAGCACATTTTTGGAACATAAGCTTCACAATTTTGAGAAATCTGGATCTCTAGCAGATGGTTTCCCAACTTCACTAACACATTTTGAAAGCTTTCTCTTTAAATAGTACATGTTTATCATTTTTCATGATGCAGCGGGAGATCTCAAGCCATCTTCCGGTAGATGAACTTAATTTCATACTTATATTAATACCAAAACCACTGAGTTTTTTTGGATTTATAACTCTTTCCTTTTAAGCTTCAAATTCATTTTTCTGTGTGATCACCCTCTTGCATCTCTCTATTTTTCAATAAAACCTTTCTACAAACTTTGTGATTGTGTCATCTTCAAATCTCTTCATTTTTTCTATTTACATAAATTAAAAGTAAGGGAACGATTGGCTCTGAGTTTTTTATTAAATGATGAGTCATTTATGTTTATAGATTCATCTTTCATTTTTTGTTATTATTATTAGCAAAACGTTTATTCAATGTTTTAAAAAAATGAGATAAAGAATTCTTATATTTTAATTTACAAATAGTGTGAAAGCGTTCTTTCCATCTCATTGTTACTGAACCAAGTGGGTTTACTTTTCGAGTAGTTTTATTTTGGGCATGTGTGTTTGCTTGCTTCTACTTAAAGATTACATATTAATATTAAATGTATTAGTAATTATTAATAAAAATGTAAAAAATTTAATTTTATTTAGTATGACAACAGGTAGACGACACCCAACGTTCATCTCCTCCCAACATTCATTTGTAGGTGTACTCTTTTTTTTCTTCATCATGCCCTTTCTCTAATAGCATGCCCTTGAAGTCTATCTCTCCTTGAGCCCCGTCCTCACCTGTTAATCATGTCCTATTAACAATTTCCCTCTGAACTGAGTGTTCCTTGGGCTCCAGATTCTTCCCTTTCCCTCTGAACTTTATCGCTTCCTTATTGCATGTTTTCTCTTCAACCTTCCCTCCGTATTGCACATGGAACAAGAAATTCGTTGGATTATGTAGCTGGGCTATAAAGGATCACAATAATTCTACCAGATGCGACACTAATAAAAAAATGCAATCCCTAATTCACTTAAATAAAAAACCGTGTGCATGATTTGTAGTTCTATTATAGCTAAATGTCTAGCTAGTTTTAACCTGTGAAGATGGATGAAAATAAATCCAGGTCATTTTGAAACTTACAAATCTAGGCTAAAAATTTAAAAAATGAAATTGTTTGATATTCACTAACAACATCCATGATATAGAATTTGCAAGTGCTAAAAAACACAAAAAACAAAATTCATGGATATTTAGTATTGAATTTGCAAGTACTCTAAAACATATTTCATGTCCAAAACTAAAAGTTTAATTGCTACAATTTCTTACTCATTACCTTCCAACAAATTACATTTAACTTCGACAGGAACTTTGATGCTTTGCGTCCTTATTAAACATGTATTGATATATTCATATAATATACATTTTCTTATTTATTGAGCAAAATTTTATTTTATTACTTCAAATAATTGCTTATTGTAGTTAACATAGACTAAATTATTTTATTTTTAAATTTTGAAGGTTTTTAAAATTTCAAATTATTGGAAAGCAATTATTTTAATAATATCAATAATTTTAAATTTTATCTTCTCTTAAATAAGGTCAATATTATTAGGCTCATTAGGTTATCAAGATATGTAATAGGGGGATCATTACCAAAAAAAGAAAAAAAGAATCTAGACCATTTAGAGTTGGAGAAAGATAAATTCATATTATCTACATTTGGATTAAAAAAATATAAGAACACACCAAAGGATATAAATTTAAAGTACTTGAGCCATAATTCTCATTTGTATATAAATAATTTAATACTTTTATAGCCTAGTCCTCACATAAATTATCATGATCAACAAGACTAGTATTATGAGAAGATTCACTTCTATATACTACTATATTTTTGTGAGGTATTACACATTTTAAATTAATAATATATTTTTTTAAAATAAATGAAAATGTTTAAATGATATGTATGTATAAAACTATAGATTGTAGGAGTAATAGAAACGTAATTCGAGATAAATGCATGATTTTACCTATAATAAAGATAGTTAATAACGTTTAAAAAATTATAATTATAGATTTAGGATGAAACTATTTAAGGACGACAAATAAATAATGTGTATTAAATTTAAGTATATATATTTTATAGTACAGTACACTATAATATAATAATATGAATTATATTTATATAACTTTGTAGACTTTATATTTATAAATCTATATTTTCTAACCATATCCCTAATTGCAACCCTTACCATAACTCTAACCTTAATTTTAACTCTAATATTTACTTTAACCCTAATTTTAATTCTATCCCAAATACTACCCCTAAGTAAAACCATCAACCTAATTCTAACCTTAAGAATAAACCTAATTCTAACACTAATTTTAGTCTTATTAAACTCCTAATTATAATTATAATCCTAATTGTAACCTTTACTTTCATTTTCTCCTTAAACTAATTTCTTAACATATTTATAATCTTAACCCTAACCTTAAATATATTCACTTATTATAATCATATTATAATACTAACAATAACTATAATGATTTTAGAATTATAATTATTAATAAGAACTAGGGTTAGTGTTATAATTATAATTATAAACCTAGAATTATAATTAATAATTTTAATAATAACTCAAAAACTATTAATCATGACTCTAATATTAATTAACAAATACTTAATTAAAAAATTTAAAATAAATATTAATTAAGATTATATTATAATATAATATAATTAATTAAGACAAATTTATTGTTGTTTTATGATTATTTTAATTTTTAAAGTTAGAATTTTATGTATGTTGTAAGTCTGGAATTGTATATTTATAAAATTAACATAATTGTTAGTTCTGATTGTAGATTCTAAGAATTATAAAATAAGTGACGATAATATTATGATAAAATAATTGTAAAATATAATTATTTATCCATATATATAATAAAACATTTAAACATAGTAGATTCTAAAAATACGAAAAGCATGTTTATAATATTTATATAATTTTATAAGAATCGATAATAATAATATGAAAGATACTAAGTAATGCATGAAATTTAACTAAAAATATTAAACTATAAAATATTAAAAATCATAATAATCACAATAGATTTTAAAAATAATAATAGTTTATCTATGCAAGCAAAATTTAATATTAAAATATAAATGAAAGAATAAAATTTAATTAATAAAAATTAAATTATATAAAATGATAACAAAGAGATAATTAATATAATTTAAAATATGAGAACGATACAATATACTTTAATATTAAATAAATAAATAAATAAGCATTCATGTAATATTATTAATTATCTATGTTAAAAATAAATTGTAGGGAATTGTTTCCTTCAATATTCAATGTTTAACACACACACACACACAAAAGAAGTAATACCCCATTTCATATGAAAATAATTTTTTATTATTATAATATATATATTATTGATTAAAATATTTCAATTTTATTATAAACCTATTACCTAAACAAAATGATAAAATTATTTAATATTATCATATAAATAATTACTAATATATTCATTTATATTGTCAATTCAAAATAATTTTTTTTATTAAAAAAATTGTGGTCCTGTGATAGACTATGGTTCTAAAACTTACAATTAAAACAGTGGAAAGAAGCATTTTCAAAGCAGCCAAGTGAGAAAATGGCCCACCTCGTGAAGTGGCCCACCATTCTTAAAATTTGTTCCTCAGCAAATATGAGCCAATAAAAAGATATCCCAAGTAATGCAGTTTGGAGTTTGACAGATAGGACTGTTTAAAAGTATAGGCAACGAGAATGTATAAAGAAAACAAAATGACATAAATGTATATAGAAAATGGAAACTACATTATACATGAGCCTCACAATTGACAACACATACTAAGTCAAACCTTAGTGTGAGATGTTTAAGCCCAACCCATAGTTGTGAGAGAGACCCAATTGGAAGACACAAAACTAACTCATATGCACCCGTATGTGGTCTATGACAAAAAATAGTACTTCCTCTAGGTCACGCCTTAGACAATTAATCAACCATAAAGCCATAGATGGTTCTGAATAAGGAACTTTGTCCATGCCTTTAGTTTTACAACTTTTATGCATTCCTCTAGTTAGGAAGCAAAATGTCAATTCCTAGCTTTTTGTGGCATTAATGGTTTTGAGCATACTATCAAACAAATTTTTCCCTTTATTGAAGGTTTTGTAAATGGGGTTGCAAGCAGAGTGTGTTTATTAACCATAGAGGAAACTCCGTAGTTAAGCACGCTCGAGTTGGAGTAGTACTGAGATAGATGACTTCTCATAAAGTCTCGGTGCTTCACCTCTGTAAACATCACCTAGATGCAATGAGTGCTAAGTGTTCCATTCATTCTCATGAGAAATGGAAACATGAATCAATGAATTTGACTAAAAAAAACTACACAGATAACAATATCACAATGATTCATTTGTACCAAATTTTGTATTAGGCATAGATACCTACATATGCTACACACAACCATCACTCGGTCAGTGACTGGTCGGGCCACTCAGTCGACCGGTCGTCCCCCCTTCCCCCCTTAACATGCCATCGACCACTAGTGGTGGATGACACATTATTCTTGTCATTTGGTCCATAATAACATAATCACAATAATGGCAGTTGAATGAAGGGGCATGTGATAGTGACGAAAGCATGGCCTGGCAGAAGAGTCCTCCTCCCAAAGATTGGATTTTGCTATTGGCAGCAGGAGTAGAATTCAAGAGAGTTGCAGGAAAAGGTAATAATTGGTTTGCAGATCCGCATTGCAATGGCAAAATGTTAAAATCCAATTCTAATTGTTTTTGAAAAATAAGCCCCATAAACTTTAATTCGCCAACAATGAGTCTACAGAATTCTTGCGTACTTTAACTCTGAGTTTGTAATTAAATTGTTTATACGCACTTTCAAATTACCAAATTCATGGTTCAAAATGCTGACAAACTCAAAGAATTATCGATTCATGGCGTGAGTATTGCACTTGAATGCAAAGCCAACTTCGGCGAGCTTTGCAATAATCCTTTTTGCGTGGCAATGGAGGCTGAACAGGTTTGGACATCTGTCCAAGTATCAAGGATGGATAAGTTTCATCAAATGTTATAGTTGTGATGCTGCACAAACACAATGTCTGAAATGAGATGTCATCACATGAAATAAAATAATTGCATGATCTGCACAAAACGGATTTGTTGCAAAAAGGCTTTAGAAACTTTCATAGCATGTTTAGTCGACAGGAGTACAAACTATGTTTTTGTGTTACATTGTCGGATCTTGACGTGGTTGTGACAATCAATTCAGACCTCGACATCATTTTGGCGTCGACTTTATTTCTCGAACCTTTTAAAAATCTTGGTGCACATTCACAAGTTGTTTCTTGATTATAGTTCTCATGCTTGAGATATCTTTACAAGACTTTAAAATGAGAAAATTCACCTTAGGATTCTACCACTATTGAAATGCGTGCACTATAACCTAACTTGATATGGGTTCATCTAGACAAGTCTTAACTTTCTTTTTATTTTGCTAATTTTCTTAATGTTTGAATGTTGGAAATAGCGGCCTACATTCTCCAAGATTTCATCCATGCCATCAAATCTTGTTTGAAATATCTTCCCTTTAACATTCATATTTTTCACTGTTCCACCACTTGTTGGGGACGAGGGAACATCACAACACATTTTCAGGATGAGGGGACAAAGGGCCTAAACTTGGGGACGACAAGGGGATGGTGGGGGGACGATGATGAGCGTGGGGTGATGGTGATGGTGGTGGTGGTACTATATATACTATATACTATACATATAGTACTTCAAATGCTAGTTATGAAAATATGCATAACAGTATAAGAAGTAAAATTAAAAAAATAGCAAATTCCAAATACTAAATACTTGAACATTGAACAATGAACAATGAACAATAGAACATTGAATATCAAATTACTAATTATAAATTAGAATACTAAATAAAATTGTTGAATCGACAAATGGAAGATTTCTATTACATCAAAAATATCAAAAAGATGATTATACTGAGTAGCATGATATTAAAACAAGTACAAAATGTCAAAATGTAGACAAGGGAGGCCTCTAATCATCCCTTAAGGAAAACTCTTCATCACTGGAACTACTAGACTCCTCGTGTTCAAAATTTTCCAAACGAACACCAACTATCCCTGCATCCTAATCCTCATTAATCTGTGATGGCTCCTCTGGCTCTACATCCCACTGTGGTCAATGGTATTTTTAGTGGTGAATATTTGCCAATTGGAGAAAAGCGGGGCTTGATGCGTTGGCAAATAGTTTTGGTGCGGCAGCCGATCATATCGCCTAATTTACACATAGTATTGGTCCCATGCGAAATTAATTCACCGCCTTTTGGTTGAAACGGTCGTTCATAGTCATGGTCTTTCGCCACCAACTCCTACATGGTTTCAATGATTCCTAGATGTAATTTTGCCCTGAATTTCTAGAGGAATGCAAGAAACCACCAATGCACACCAATGAATTCACCAATAACGACACACAATTTTTAAATTTTGAGGGGTCATATCGCCAAAAACAATAATTATTTTATTCCTTAAAGGCCAGATCCAAATCGTCCCCAACTATTATTGAATGGTAATGCCAGGTCCATATTCGCTTTCAAAATTGAAATTGCATCGTTGCAATCCGGCCCAAATTCGCCAAATTTTTGTATCCCAATTGTAGAATGACACACAATTCACCAAATTTTGTTTGATATAAATACACGAGAAGTTGAGAATTTACACCTTTTGTTCAGTTTGGTTTGCACTTCTAGAGGCTTCCGACACAAGTTGCTCAGGAATTGCTTAGATGTTGAGTTGCTGACAGACCCTGTAAAAACTTAATGGTAAGTGACAAAGTTTATAAGATTGTTGTTAGTGTTTGCCATTTTGAGTTGTTGGTGTTTGTCATTTTGATTTCAAAATTTTCTTGCAACTTAGTTGTTAGGACTTAGTCTTTTCCATTTTTATATGTTATTGTTTGCATGGTATGCATTGTTACAATATATTCTATCTGTATTATTTTCCATTTTTTTAGTATGTTATTATATTTTGTAAGAATCATATTCATTTTTGCAAATTCTATTAGTGAGATATGCCGAGCAACAAAAATCCTGGAAGTGTCAGAGGAGGGCCATCCAAACACAAAAGTAGAAATATAATGTCATACTTTCGGTGTTGATCAAATGGAGCTACAACATCAACACTTGCAACTGATGCTATAATTGATTCATATGTCACTGTCATAGAGAATATTCGAATGGATACCCAATGAATCCAGACTAAGTCAATTAACTTGGATGACAATGTTGGTGATGCTACTGCTGACAATGTTGCTGCTACCGACAATGTTGATGATGTTGTTGCTGAGAATGTTTTAGATGCTATTGTAAATGTCGGTGATGTTGTTGCTGACAATGTTGGTGATGTTGTTTCTGAGAATGTTGTAGATGTTGTTGCTGACAATACCCGTGATTCCATTGCTGTAACAGGTGATCATGGCGGAATTACACAAAAAGGAGAAGAAAGGCAACAACAAAATTTGGGCGCTAGTGGGAAATAACAAGAACATTTAAGATGGATTGGGTTTTTAGGTACCCATTCATTGTTGAAGTGCCAAATCTAGACAAAAAAAAATATGCAACAGAATGCAAGTATCTAATATAAAGGAGACTTAAAAAGGAAAAAAAAATGTAGCTAAAATTGAACACAATAGAAAAGCACATCGACAAAATGTATGAGAAAAAATCGTAGAAAGAAAGGAACAATTAGTCGTTAGATGAAAAAAAAATGAAGAATGTAAGCATGTCAAGTATGCAGAGGAATATAAATAGCACAATGAAAGACTGAAGAAGACACTAGAACGCACAAGGTCACTTGAAGCTCAATATAAGAAAATAATGGATGAAACATATAAGTCCAAAATTGTTCAGTTGGCTACTCTTTTTAAACTTTTGAGCGTAGATCATCTCATGAAAAACTACTATGATATTGCTGAATTATTAAAGTTTTTGAATATTGTAAGATATCCCGTAACTCATTGGTTAGTAAATAGTGGATGGGATTCGACAAGTTGTCTTGCTAAAGTGGAAATAACTGATCTATAGGAAAAAGTAAAGGAGTCAAACTATATTGTATTGTCTTTAGATGAAGTTACAACAATGGACAATACTTCTTGGATATGTATGCATGTGTATATTTTAGAGAACCATATCTACCAACCTCATCTACTATGTCTTGTTGTATCGTCCTAAATTGTAAGCACCTATGTGCTCTATAATTTAGTGGTTGTTTAGCACCCGCCTTACTGTATTTACATTATAGATTGCATTCTAGGATTTCATAATTGCACTTAATGCATACCTAATTCATAAATGGGTCCTTTAATCCCTTCAATCTTGTGCAAAATCGAGGTAGGATCTTATTTCTAGACACCCTCCTCTATTTTTCTCCAATCACAAAATTCATCTCATCTCCTAGGGCCTATATCACCTTCTTTTGGCCTCAAAATTCAATCCCAACATCGAAATCAACTGAATATTTGAAACTAGCACCTACAGATTGACTGTGACCCACCAACCAAATTTCAGCCATTTCCAGGTGGGACAAGTTGACAGGTTGAGTCATCCCTGGGAAATTGTGCCCAAACTTGAGGTCAGGGTCCATCCTGAAGCATTTGTGGGATTTCCAGATCTATAGTCGTCTTGCTTAATTTTATCTCCCAAAAACACTATAAAAGCAACCCTCTTACCTCATTTTGGCATAATAATGAAATTAAGTGCAAGGTGAAAACCCCAATTTGATTACAACAAGCCATTGCAAGGTGGAAGCCCCATTTTGATGACATCCATTGAACAAAGCGTATGCTATTGAAGACTACTTTCATCAACATCAAGAATCAACACCAAGCATCTACAACCTCTATCTTGAGCATTATCAAGCATTCTGGATATTCAATACAATATTTCCTATATCATCATGGAATTTCAAACGGATTGTGGAGATGGCTAGGAGTACTCTTTCCTCCCATGGTTGGGTATGATTTCCTTGTTATTTTTAGATCTATGCATTGATGATTCATAGATTTACTTGCATGCATCCAATCATACATTGTTTGCATTTACATGCTAGGGTTTCACTCTATCACACATGGTTAGATCTAGGCATATTTCTTATGCATTTTCAGCTCATTAACAATTTAGACATACTCTAGATTCACGAGCACTATCACATCTTTATCCTAACAGCTATCCGTGGAAGTGTAAATCACCATAACGGGGGGTTGACCAAGGAAAAAAATTTATATAGCCACACACACACATATTCTCTCATATCTATAGGTCCCAGAAGCTCAAATTTAACAACGATTTCAGAGACAATGCCCAAAAGCTGTGATAGAACAACCCTGCAAGTTTGGGCAGAAAAGTGCAGGAATAAGTCAATTTTCCAGGAACAAGTCGACCTGTTGACTTCTCCTTTCCAAAAATAGTAAAAATTCTAGGATAGGAAGATACATGTCTCAGATTCCCAGATCTGAAGTTACAACAGATTTTGAGACTCCGAGAGTTGGAAAATCCATATCTAAACTGCAATTTTCTACACCACATTTCCAGGTGCATTTTCTCTTATCTCAATTTCCTTAAATTTACTTTTATAGATCATATTTTTCATTTGCATTGCTATCCCATTTTCATTATCTATTTGTAATCCCATAAAACAAACCTCACAAAGCATAGATCCTGTGTTGGTACCCGTACTCCATTGGTTGTACCAACCAGATTTATCTTGTGAGGTGGGTTTGGTATTCCAATGTATAACAAAGATTTTGGGATGTGATATCCTTGTGACATTACATCTTATTTTCCATTATATAGCTTTTAATATGGAGAATTCCACAGTGTAAAATATATATGAACTAGTTAAGAAATATTTAAGTGAAATTGCCCGTATGGATGACTTTACAATTTCCAAAAAGATGGTGTGTGTACGAGCAGATGGAGCTGTAATGATGCAAGGTCAAAGGAATGGTCTATGCACATAAAGATACAAATGAGCATTGCATCATACATGGTTCCCATTCACTGCATGACACATAAACTTAATTTAGCATTTAAAATTGTGAGAACTTATGATCAAGTAGCCAGAGTTGAAGAACTATTTCATGATCTCTACACATACTTCTGCTGAAGTCCCAAACATTTTGCAAAAATTTAGCAATTTGATAAGGGAATAACCAATGGAACAAGCTACTTAAGGATGTTGACAATAGATGGATCTCCTTGTGTGGACCCACAAAACTGATAAACATAAAGGTTTTCCATTAGTATGCAATGAGAAAACAAGTTGTTTAAACCATCAGTTACACTTCACCGAAAGTCAGGTTTTCAGTTCAAACCAAAAATGCTAAGCAAGGTGAAAAATGACAACACAGTTTTGCAGTGTAAATCAAAAGAGTAAACAAAGGATGATAAAGTGCCCGACAGGAGGAAACCGACGAAGGAACCTGACGAGTAGATACAGTGCAAATTGAGAGAACAAACAAAGAGCAACCCGACAGACAGTTCAACCAGGAATACCGAAAGACAGTCAAACTGAATTCAGAGAAAACCAAGTATCAGACACTGAAAGTGAGTTACATCCTGGAAAAAGTGGATCTAACTTCCATGTCAGATAAAAAAATTGTATTCTATTAATAGAGTCTTGATTTGTTTTAAAACCATTACTTAAGGGACAAGCAACATTATTTTAATTGTTTTAATCAGTCTAACTGATTAAAAACATGCAGACTAGGAGATCAAGGTCAAGTTGTAAACCTTTGATCATAGAGTTAGTTTTGTAATATGTAAAACTATATTAGGTCAATTTATCTTATAAATAGATGTTGTAATCATTCTTTTCTATGGATGAGAGGATGAATGTAACCAACGAGCACATCTATGGATCAGACTGAGAGTTTCAAGAAGAAAAACAACAAAAGATGAAATTGGTTATCAAGAACCAAGAACAGAGGCTACTGAGTAACAAAGGTATTAATCAATCACAATAGGTGATGCATTTATACATGTGAATTGTAATGGATCTGTAATCAACAATAGTTAGATTGCATACACTCAGGTCAATGAGTATTTTTGTCTGCATTCTAACAAGTGTAGCAAATAGAAGAAATCATTTCAAGGAAGGTGGATTTAACAATCCTATTGTAAATATCTTAACCAAGTGCACACTAAACAATGTTTCTAAAGCTCTTAACAGAGTAGACCTTAACAAGTCTCCATAGATACTCCTAACAAGGTAGATCATCAAAAGTGATCAAATAGTAAGCCTTAACCGACCCCTTCCAATCTATAGATAGTGAAGTTTTTGTGGGTGCCATCCCCACCGCAGTATTTACCTTCTAACATGGGTTTTCTGCGTTACCATATTTTGTGTTATGAGTCAATTACTTTCATGAATGTTTCTATGAATGTTTACATGTTTGATTAAGTTAAATAATTGATATGTCTTACACAAAGATAGTATAAAATAAATGGTTGGATAAACAATTGATTACACAAAGGATAAAGGTTAAAAGAGATTAAAATTTTAGAGGTACTGATTCACCCCTCCCCCCTCAATACACACTTCCCATTATTTTCAATAATTGGTATGAGAGCTAGAACTCTTATTTGCAAAGCTTAAAGACTTAAGAGAAAAGATCATACAATGGAAAAGTACAGGCTTGACAAAAGTATTGAGAATCATAAGCTGGAAATTTAGATCTTCTATGAGCAGTATAAAGAAGCCAGAATCAACATGAGACAGCTGTTAGATGAAAGAAATATTATGACATCTCACTGTAATGAAACATATTACCAAGAATAAGAGATACCAGATCTATTTGAGTCTTCAGGATCTACTACAAGAAAAGCATCAGATACATCAGAAGAAAGCATCACAAGCTTAAATGAAATCAATCAACATCTGGATGGACAAGTAAAATCTCTACAAATCGGTCAAGAGACACTGATGGTAAGAATGATTGATGTCATGAACAATGCTAGACAAGCTGAGCAAGAGAGAACACTAGCTATTGATTATAGAAGGAAGATTACTGAAAAAATACAAGAAAAAGAGTATGAAATACAGAGACTTACAAAACATCATCACGAGATTACAAATCAGATTATTCTTATGAGTCAAGAGGCAAATATAATGAATTTTGAACTTGTAACCACCTAGATTTGGTCTGCTCTGACCATAGACCCTATTTTCCCTAAGTGTGATAATACCCCTAATTATGCCCAGACAACTCTTCAATCGATTGACATAATTCATTCAAATCAGATTTAATCTCCTAAGTGATCTAATCACTAATTTACATTAATCACTTTAGACAATCCAATCAAATTAGTTCAAATCAATACTTGGCTAAGGTAATTAATTTAAAAGGGAATTAATGAAATCCTAATTATACCTCATCACTTGCAAAATCAATCCCCTAGCCTAATTTATTCAATTTGGCTATAGTCCTAATTAATTATTACAAAGCAATCAAGAGCTTAGATGATTAATTAAATCCCTATTATTGAGTGAATATGTTATTACAACAATTTATTTCATTAATATTCCCTCTAACCTAACCAATCTCAAAATGCCAAACCATGAGTTCAAACTCATCCCAACCCCTTCTCACATGCTAATTCTTCTTAATTAGATAATTAACCATAATTAGCTAATCCCCCCTCCACTCATTCTCTATCTCCTTAATCACACGCCTTAAGCCTTAATCCCAATCCTAAGCTACCCTTAAGCTTGTCACATTTCTAAATCTGTGATTAGGAATTCAACCCTCCCCCTAAAGTCAAAGTTATCAAGCTTGACCTTAAACCCTCACCCATGATTCTTAAACCCTCACCCATACCTCATTAATGCTTTCATAAATGAAGCATTAATGGCTCTTACACATTCTCTTCCACACTCCTCATTAATGAGTCTTACACTCTCATTAATGGCATCCCTTCTAGAGTCTTCTCCCCTTCCTCCATTTCTTCTATAAATAGGATGGATTTTGAGCTCAAATGGCCCTTGCTCTTGCCCTTGATTTTTGAAATAGATTATTGTAATGATCCTAATTTTGAAGAGTTGAAAGCATTGTTATGCTACTCATTTTCATATAGATTTATATTGCATCATAGTTTTGATATCTCGTATTGTTATAATCTTAATTTCTAGAGCTAGGATGCATGTTTCTTAAGCATATTTCTTATGATTTTGGTTATATTTAGGCTTTAGATTACTTTTCATTTGAATCTTCCATTCTTAGGTTGTATATGTCACTGGAATATGCATAATCTAAGGGCTATTATGTCATCTTTCATACTCCTCCAAGATAGGAAGCAATAGATAGATTTTGGTGATTGCTAATCTTTTGTTTTCATTAATGCAATGATCTATTGAAGTGTTGTGTCTCTCTTAACAGGTACAAAAATTACACACACATCTCTGGCGCCCACTGTGGGGCAAGATTACTCAAAATTTCACAAAATTCTGCTCTTTGCCCTTGACATTTTCAAAATTTGTAGGCAGTTTATCGTTTCTGGTAAATCTTTTATCATTTTCGGGAGAAACTTATCATTTCTGAGAGTTTTAATATCGTCTGCCGTTGCATTTCTACAAGGTAAAATTTGGCCTTAAAATCATTTTTGGTAGCTTATTTTTTGTTTTTGGTAGGTGTTATCGTTTCACATAAAAGGCATATCGTCCTGGGTAAAGATTATCATTTGAGGTCAAAATTGTATCATTTTTGGGGTTTATCATTTTGGGTCACTGAAATATCATCTGGCGTCCAGGGGGAAAATATACAGAGTTCTATCATTGACAAATTTGATTTCTAACTTGCTAAAGTGGTTGTTTTCGTGATTGTGATCCTATTTTTGACAACCTAACTAAGTGCTTGCAAGCTTATGAGAAAGAGATAAGAAGACAATACTAACGTGTGTGGTTGCAGGGATCTTCAACTGATTTCAATACTAACCCCTTTTTCAAATCTTTCAAACTTAAACACCATTTTCTCAATATGTGTCAAGTCAACTAGATTATTATGCTCTTTTCCTCTTGAGGAAAATCAGAAAATCAGACGTTGGTTTAACACTTATGGAGAGATTTGGGGGTAAATGAACAAGCAATCTCACTGTTTAAACTTCATTTTGGAAATCAGTAATTGAATCAATCAACGCATTTAACATTGTGGGATAATTGAACAAACTCATTATTTAATTGAAATCATAAATTGAACAAGCTACTCATCTAAAATTGGGGAAATTGAACAACACAAATTTACTTTCAAGCATTCTATTTTCCCTAAAGTAGGAACATCTTAAATCGAGCACAAAGCCTTGGAAGACAGAGTCGATTTTGTTCATGGAATTTTGACATCATTCCTTGAACATGCTTGGGTATGTGTAGAGCGGAGCCGCTTGAATCTTGCTTGCGAGACTACACATATTTGAGTACTCATAGGGCTATAAGCCTCAATTTTTCCTTGTGAAATTTTAAGGGAGACGGTTTTGAATGGATTGCCCCATCATAAACAATGAACTTTGTAGACAAACTACCTAATTCATCCCCAAAAGGGTGATAATCCTTGTGCAAGGAAAAAAGTAATTTCCCCAAGACACTTGTCATATCATGCCCTCACTTGCGTTTGGAGTCGGCCAATACAACATCATGATTGGAGCCATTGCGTGCTTGGTGATAGTTGTATTCTGATTATCATTTGAGTGTGTACCTAAGTCAACGAGCAAGGATTTTCATCCTCTACTTAGAAAATAGGGCATAAGGATGTGTTTGTTCACCCCCTAACAATGCAACAATGCTTGATATAACTGAAAATCATTAAAAATATAACACCTTCAAACAAGCAACAAAATTCAATCCTTGGTCTACATATGTTTTTCACTCACTGGAAAATATCAGAACGCAATCTTAGATCAAACAAAGGAAAGATGCAAATACACCCTATTATCAGAAAAATTTGTACAAACTTCAAGATAGTATTGCATCGTATCTAGGAAGAAAGGTTGCATTCGGGATATCAAAGCTCGCATCTGGTTAAGAAAAACTCCGCATTCAGAGTGTCACATCTAGGACATAGTGCACTTACATACTTGTTTCTTAGAAGAATTCAGTACTTTTGGATACCCTTTTGGCTCTTCAGTCTGGTCCTATTGCTTTTGTTGGTCCATTTGTCATTGTTTCACAACTTGCTTATAAGTCTACCTTGCATGTCCTTTTGGATCTTCACAATTGGTCTTGAATCATGTGGTCTTTACACTCAACAAAACAAACTTGATTCCCAGCTCACTATTAGGGCACTCTAACACCCTTTGACGCTGGAGTCACTTACTTCAAACAATCAACTCTCATTGGTTCCCAACTCACTATCAAGGCATTCTAACCCTTTGATGCTGTAATCAATCACTTTGAAACAACAAACCCAAACTCACACATTTGGGGACAATTTGGAAATCCTTTTGGCACCATTCTGAGACCTTGATCAAGACAATTTTATGATGGCTGAAAACACATGGGATAGACCCTATGGTCTTAAAAACAAAGAAGAAGAGATTCTCATTAAGGCCCTATCTAAGAAAATGCAAGCTTTGAAATGTGAAATTCAAGACTTAAAAGAAGAAAAGGATACCTCATCAAGTGGGTCTTCACTAAGATCAATCTTTCCTCTTCTTTATGATCATAAGACACACATGTCTTCACATTCTTCAAAAAAGGAGAAAACTACTCAGGGTGATCCTATTTTTGATCAAGAGGTTATTTCACTTGATCACGTCAATCCTATCTTCGATCAACGTCCTCATAACCTTAAATCCAACATCTCTTTGGAGAGTTCAAGTGGATCTACATGTCTAAGGGATAGAACATTTACTCCTTTGAGACAATCTTATACAACAATGCTGGCAGAGCTTCTTGAAAACAATCTCATCAATTGCCTCAAACCACCTCATGTGGAATGTCATTTGTGAGTACCTACTGTGCCTATCATCAAACTAATGAGCATAAAACTTCACATTGCATGGAATTAAAACATAAAATTCAAGATCTAATTGATGATGCCATAATTAGAGTTGATGATACTAATGAATTATCAAATAAAGATACCAATCCCAAGCATGATCAAAATCATGAACCTATGTCTAGAAATGAGCTACATGCTACTTCTACTTCTTCCGCTATTCCTCCATCTGACAAAGCTTCAAGGATATCCAAATATTCTCCATCCCACAAAGATCCTAATGCTTTTTATAAACTATGTCTACCCTCAAGGGATGCCTTTAAATGAAATCCAAGCTAATCTATATCTTGCAGCAAGTACATTCCATGCTCCTAAGATCAAAGACCCTAAGCTTTCATGTACTTCAAAGCCTATTTTGGATAATTCCCTAGCAATCCTTCAAGAATCCCTCATGAAGATTAAAACTCCTATCTTTTCCTTTGGAGTGGACCCATGTCAAGGGGATGATAAAAAGAACAAAGAAACAAGTCTTACTAATGATCAAGATCAAGGCATTATCCTATCCCCTCCAACATTTGACGGAGATCCCATATCCCTACAATCTAAAGATGATCCCCTCGTATCTTTTCATTTCCTTCAAAAATATATTCCTCCATCTCAAGAGCTACATAGCCCTCCATCTCCTAAGCAAGATCTTAATACTTCTAAAAATTCTATTGAAAATCAAGAGCAAGGTACTCTTCTTGCATTATACAAAGACCCTTTTCAAGATCAACATGTTCCATCATATCTTTCATATAAACCTCCATATCCACCTCAAGAAAACATTATTCCTCCAAATCCCTTACATGACAATAAGTTGCCTCAAGCATCAAGGTTTGTAGTTGTATAGTTAGAAAATGGAAGGACTTCCATTGTAGACGTGTTTAGCCTTCTAAGTAAGTGGTTTGGGGTCATGGCAAGCGCCTTGAATGGGTTCTTGATCTTGACATGGCTTCCCCCCTATTCTGTCCCTCTTTCCACTCCTGTTTAACCTGAATTCTGCATTTTGGACTGCAGACTGGTGATTCTGGGCTTCAGGGTCAGGGTAAACCTTTTAGGTCTATGTCAACCTCGACCCTGACCTAGGTCAGGGTTGATCTCGACCTTGACCCAGGGTTCAGATCCTGGGGTCTCATAGATTTTGGAGGTCGGCCTTTGCAAAAAGTATTTCCCGCTTCTGAGTCAGCTGTTTCGGGTTCCGAAGTGTTGATTCCTAAATTATATTTAATATAGGTCCTCTCCTAGGGGTAAAGGCTTTAATAGGAATTTAATCCTCCTATGTAGGCCTCCTTAGAAGATTGTGCCCTAATTTCATATAAAAGGGGAGCTTTCTCTCTCATTTTCTCTAAGTCTTCTAAGCATCAAGAAGTGATACTAAGTTCTCTATTGAAGCATATGCATCCTTGAGAAATTTAGAAACATCATCAAGCAAGCAATTTTTCAAGCAAGCATTCATTCATTCAAGTACCCATTTCATGAAGGAGATCCATTGGTGGCCATTGAAGGAGTGAAGCTACATAGTGCCCTTTTGGTGATCTCTCCATCCATCTTCTTCCAAGCCTATTCCAAATTCAAGAAACCATTCAAGACTTGGTGTTGGAGATCTATAAGAAAGAGATTGAAGACATCCTACCTTTCTACATTCCACATTTTGAAGCATACTTGTGGATTCAAGGATTCGAATCTGCCACAAGGACTTTTACAAGCAAGGTGAATTTATGCATTGCTTTGTTTACTTTTGCAATTTCAATTATATATTTGAGGTTAATTCCAAAATCGGGGTTTGACCAAGGAAAACCCCTCCCCTAAAACAAACAATCTCCTTTTTCTTGTAGGTACAGGTGCAGAACAAGTGATTTGAACCCAGATCTAGATACCCTTTTCAGATTTCTTTCTGATGGCACGAACAGAGTCACTTTCAGATCTGTGCAGTCAGGGTCGACATTATTGGGCAAGGGTTGACATTTGTGGGTCAAGGTTGACCTTTTTCATAAGATGACATCAGAATGGAAAAATATTTTTGGGTTTTGTTCGTCTCTGCGTTCCATTTTGGGATCAACTATCAATTTTTCTAGAAACAGTCTACACACCTCAGAAAAAAACATTCTTTGATCTGCAATATTTCAAGGTTAGTGCATTTCTCCTATTCCTTCAATTACTGTCATATATCATTTATATACATATAATTAACAGAATTTAAGGTATCCCCTTTGTTATTCTCCTTTCTAAATATTTGATTCATTTGTGCATTAGCCCTTCCTTGGGGTTGATCAACTTGGATCTCCCATTTGTGCATTTGAGGATAAAAATAAATATCTTATATTCTCCTTAATCACAATTTCAATACTTAATCAATACAATTCAATTAGGGTTAAGGAATTCAATACATTCTAGGAAACTTAAAGGATAATTTACACATCAATGCATTACATTTCAAGATAATCAATCAATCCTTCTTAATACATTACACATTCTTAATAAACACATCTCTATTTCAATTCTCCCCTTTACATTTTTGTAAGATAGAACATTCAATTTCTTACCTTACATTTTGGTAACATTCTATTTTCTTATGTACATTTTGGTGAACCCGCGATAGACAACTCTTTCTTTTGGGTGTTAGATTTACATTGTTTCTACTAGATCTTGCATTTTCCTTCAAATTACATTTAAATTCAATAGATCAAAGTTTTGTGTTAGTTCATTGGCATTGTATTGGTGTATGAGCTTTACCACATCTAGTCCTACTTATAGTATCCCGGTTAGAAGAAGCCATAGACTTATGGGTTCCTTTGATCCTGAGTCTTCCTCTCCTT
>MU225464.1:4982609-4998719 GCA_018584345.1 Thuja plicata
GGCTGTTTCGGGTTCCGAAGCGTTGATTCCTAAATTATATTTAATATAGGTCCTCTCCTAGGGGTAAAGGCTTTAATGGGAATTTAATCCTCCTATGTAGTCCTCCTTAGAAGATTGTGCCCTAATTTCATATAAAAGGGGAGCTTTCTCTCTCATTTTCTCGAAGTCTTCTAAGCATCAAGAAGTGATACTAAGTTCTCTATTGAAGCCTATGCATCCTTGAGAAATTGAGAAACATCATCAAGCAAGAAAGATTTCAAGCAAGCATTCATTCATTCAAGTACCCATTTCATGAAGGAGATCCATTGGTGGCCATTGAAGGAGTGAAGCTACATAGTGCCCTTTTGGTGATCTCTCCATCCATCTTCTTCCAAGCATATTTCAAATTCAAGAACCCATTCAAGACTTGGTGTTGGAGATCTATAAGCAAGAGATTGAAGACATCCTACATTTCTACATTTCACATTTTGAAGCATACTTGTGGATTCAAGGATTTGAATCTGCCACAAGGACTTTTACAAGCAAGGTGAATTTATGCATTTGCTTTGTTTACTTCTGCAATTTCAATTATATGTTTGAGGTTAATTCCAAAACCTAGGTTTGACCAAGGAAAACCACTCCACCACAACAAACAATCTCCTTTTTCTTGCAGGTACAAGTGCAGAACAGTTGATTTAAACCCAGATCTAGATACCCTTTTCGACTTTCTTTCAGACGGCACGAACATAGTCAATTTCAAATCTGTGCAGATCAGGGTCAACATTATTGGGTCAGGGTTGACATTTGTGGGTCAAGATTGACCTTTTTCATAAGACAACATTGAAATGGAAAAATATTTCTGGGTTTTGTTCGTCTCTGCATTCTGGTTTGAGATCAACTGTCAGTTTTTCCAGAAATAGTCTACAGACCTCAGAAAATAGCATTCTTTGATCTGTAATATTTCAAGGTTAGTGCATTTCTCCTATTACTTAAATTACTATCATATATCATTTCTATACATATAATTAACATAATTTAAGGTATCCCCTTTGTTATTCTCCTTTCTAAATAGTTGATTCATTTGTGCATTAGCCCTTCCTTGGGGTTGATCAACTTGGATCTCCCATTTGTGCATTTGAGGATAAAAAGAAATATCTTATCTTCTCCTTAATCACAATTGTAATACTTGATCAATACAATTCAATTAGGGTTAAGGAATTCAATACATTCTAGGCAACTTAAAGGACAATTTACACATTAATGCATTACATTTCAAGATAATCAATCAATCCTTCTTAATACATTACATATTCTTAATAAACACATCTATATTTCAATTCTCCCCTTTACATTTTCATAAGATAGAACATTCTATTTCTTACCTTACATTTTGGTAACATTCTATTTTCTTATGTACACTAGTTAAAATGAGTCCTATCAAAGTTACACATGAGCGTATGGGTATGAAGATGAATTTGAAACAAAATATCCTTGGCCAGGAAGCTTACTCTAAAGATGTTGATACTCATTTCACACCTTATATTCCTCCATTTGCATGCAAGAATCAACCTTCTCCATCTTCCAAATCTATCCTTGGTCCATATGTTCAAAAGTGGAAAGCTTCAAACCTTCCATCTATATTGGGTCCATATATCCCTCTATCCACTTACCCTATCTCCTATCAAGATCAACAAAAACATGCATCTTTGAAACATCCATATCAACACATCCATATGAACCATCAATATCTGTCTTATTCATCAATACATCCCAATTCTTTTGGAAGCAATTTGGATGTCAAACAAAGAAATCAAAAATTCAAGAATCCACTTACATGTGAAGATCACTATGTCCAATCTAAATGACATGTGAACACAAAGGAAAAGGAAACATTCAAGAGACCACAAAGGTCCACAGAGAAGAACATAATATCAAAGAAAATATGGGTTCCTAAATCCATCATGGTAGAAGTACGTTCCAACACTGAACAAAGAATAATATCAAAGAAAATATGGGTTCCTAAATCCATCATGGAAGAATTTCATTCTAAATCATCCAAAAGTAAAGGAAAATCAAGAGTTATGTGGATTCCCAAGTATCTCTTAAAAGGCTTGAACAAAAAGGAAAAATTAGATTTGGCATCCAAGTTTCCAAAGGCTTCCACTTCATCTTCTTTCACACATTGTCCATATTCTAACTCTATTTTGGGTCCTCATGTCCCAAAATCCATTACCTTGAATACTTCCTCCATCTTGGGTCCTTATGTACCAAGATCCCTATCCATTCATACATCAAAAACTCAATCCGTACATTACCCTTCAAAGAGTGTGTTGATGTTGATCTTGTCACCTACTATCCTTCCATATTGGATCCTTACATTCCTTCTTTTCCTCTCATCCAGTCCATTGCATAAAATCTTGGCTTCCATCTTCCTTATTCTCCATTTCATACTTTTTTTTTCATCCTATCAACATCTTTGAGCATAATTTCAGTGTTCTTGGCCTATCATAACATATCCTTCAAAGGAGCACTATCCAAAGAGAATTATGCATAAGTTCCACCTTAAAACGAAAAAAAAAAAAAATGCCTCGGTGAAAACTAGGTAAATAGGCGCCTTGGTAGCAAAAGTAAAGAGAAAAAGATTCATCCTATGGTGAAAATCACTTCTTGTGGTGCCTTGGATAAGTACCATGATGAAAACCTGGCAAATATGCATTACGTGTAATTCCTCCTACTTGTAATCTTCACTTGGGGGCAATTTCCTTCCATGACATCATATCCCTCATATCTTTCATCCATTTTCCGTCTGGTGATCTTGACAAGGTTGGGCCTATTCATGAACAAATTGTATATCTTACTCACTTGATCTTGTACATTGCTCACAATCATGATCTTGCTTATCCCAAGTCCAAATTCACTACCCTTGTACTAATCCTATACCATGCCTTATCTTGATGGTGTTGTCCTATCAGTTGACCCCTTGGTCTTGATCAAAAGGAAGAACAAAATAAAATGAAAAACAAGTTCTAAGAAATCTCTTGACATGTCCACTCTTTTGGGACTACATGATATCCTACATACTTTTCATGACATCAGGTCATTATCCTATCTGGCATTTAGCACCGCTGTATGAGCCTACATTGCTATATTATCTTTCCCTAGCTTGGGTAATCTTGAGGAGACTCTCCTTGAGGGTGACATTCATCCACTTCATCCACCTTTTTTGATACACTTCTGATCTATCAATCCATCTATAACACCCTACATCTTTCTAGACATTGGGGGCACACAAATATGATCATGCTTGAGAATTGGTAATATTTTACAAATCTTCTACACACTGGCAAACATGCATTGCTCGAACTCTGTGCTTTATCTATCAATACACTGGCAACACTAAATCTTCATACTTGAACCTATGCTATTTAATGATTCTGATTCCTTACACATGTCTTATCCTTGCTTGGTATTTAACTACATTTCTGTCTTAGGGACCAAATCATTCTGCACTGGGGGCATCTTTTCTAGCATGTGAGGTTATTTCTTCTAGATCTTCATAGGATGGTTTGTCTCGTGACACAATGATACTCGATGCTTTCACTAAACTATCCCTTTCATGAAACAAGGATGGCACAAACATTACACTGACATGAACGGTGTTCCTAAGACCTACATTGGATTACAAATAGGAAGAAAGTTATACACATACATGGAACAACATATTTTCTTGAATTCCAAACTTTTTGATTGATGAATCTATACTGCACTTGAAAAATGAATTATAGTATTTCTCAATACTACCTAAACACAGTTTGATCTTGGTTTGCTTATGACTCTTTTAAGTACCCATGGTGTTTTCACTAGGGACATCTAAGAAGTTATGAATTTTCTTTGATTGATTCACAATTGATAGTTGTTATGTCTTCCGAGTTACTCCATGACGTCTGCGCAAAGAAAAATAGTCGCAAGGATGGGGGGCATAATGTTTTCTTGGGTTTCTGCATATGGTGATTGTTCCAAATGATCCTATAAATTTCACCTAACTTGGATGTTTATGGTAAGAGCTGCCAACATGAGTGGATAACCACATATATCTCGATCTTTGTTATGTGTAAACTACGGTGAGGTTGAAACAATTTCCTTGTCTATTTTCTAACTCAGATTCTCACTAAGGTATACGAAGCATAATGTACCTAAGGATATGAATTTTCAAGGTCATTGCGGGTCCAATATCTTACCTTACATAGATTCTGATATAGTAAAAGGAAGGTGACTATCTTGTCATCCTGGCTTCTATGCCTTGATGCCTAAGTCTATTTACAACATTACATCCAATAAATATAGTATTCATACTTTCATAATATCAGTGGGTATTAGTGATGGTTGTACTATCAGGTGGTATCCGTTCCAACAAGCACCCAATGATGATAAAAATGTTCCAATATTTGCAAATCAGTGACAGTCCTAAGAGTTTGCATATAGATGCATTTAGAGATTGCATGATTCATTTTGAAAGAATGACACAAGGATTTGAGCTCAAATTCCTTTCTATTTTTAATTCATCTAAAATCCAAGATATTTACATACCCATGCTTCCCGAAATCTTTGATCAATCGAGAACGAAACCGAACTCACATATTAAACATAATTAACTTGGTACCTGTGTGTTTTCTCAAAACACACCTTCATCTCTTCTCTTCTTCTAATCCATTCTTTCATTCCCCTACCCGATCACTGCAAGTGATACATCATTTCAACAGAGGGATTTTATTCTTTTTCCTTTGATTTCGTTCCCGAGGGGGCATGATCACACTATTATCAATCAAATTTTTGCTCAAAACAACATTAAAAATGACTTTATCAAACAAACTAGGGGCATGACAGTTTTATTGACTAAGTCAGGACTGTTGGATAGAAAGATTTGGTTCTCATAAGCTAGATATCTTGTGTTTCCTCATTTAAAAGATTCTTACTAAGCTCCTGGCAGCTTCATACTGACTTTTGGACAACAACCAAGTTTAGAATCAGTATTATCAATCTTTGGATGATAACCAAGTTCAAAATTGATATCTCTAAGATCTTTTATTGACCTTTGGATGACAACCATGTTCAAAGTCAATTCTATTAGTTAGTTTGATCAAGTGTGAGACTGATCTCATCAGGCATTTCATTCGACCATGAGCAAAATTCTCAATATTTCTGAAGTCAACATAAAAAACTTTCTTTAAATCAATGCGCTGCTCGCACATCAATTCAAAGAGGGGAAAATGTAACCACCTAGATTTGGTCTACTCTGACCATAGACCCTATTTTCTCTAAGTGTGATCATACCCCCAATTATGCCCAGACAACTCTTCAATCGACTGGCATAATTTGTTCAAATTAGATTTAATCTCCTAAGTGATCTAATCACTAATTTATATTAATCACTTTAGCCAATCCAATCAAATCAATTCAATTCAATCAGTTCAAATCAATACCTGGCTAAGGTAATTAATTTAAAATGGAATTAATGAAATCTTAATTATACCTCATCACTTGCAAAATCAATCCCCTAGCCTAATTTATTCAATTTGGCTATAGTCCTAATTAATTATTAGAAAGCAATCAAGAGATTAGATGATTAATTAAATCCCTATTATTGAGTGAATATGTTATTACAATAATTCATTTCATTAATATTCCCTCTAACCTAACCAATCTCAAAATGCCAAACCATGAGTTCAAACTCATCCCAACCCCTTCTCACATGCTAATTATTCTTAATTAGCTAATTAACCCTAATTAGCTAATCCCCCCTCCACTCATTCTCTCTCCTCCCATCTTTAACTCCTTAATCACCTACCTTAAGCCTTAATCCTAATCCTAAGCTACCCTTAAGTTTGTCACATTCCTAAATCTGTGATTAGGAATTCAACCCTGCCCCTAAAGTCAAAGTTATCAAGCTTGATCTTAAACCCTCACCCATGCTTCTTAAACCCTCACCCATACCTCATTAATGCTTTCATAAATGAAGCATTAATGGCTCTTACACATTCTCTTCCACACTCCTCATTAATGAGTCTTACACTCTCATTAATGACATCCCTTCTAGAGTCTTCTCCCCTTCCTCCATTTCTTCTATAAATAGGATGGATTTTGAGCTCAAATGGCCCTTGCTCTTGCCCTTGATTTTTGAAATAGATTGTTGTAATGCTCCTAATTTTGAAGAGTTGAAAGCATTTTTATGCTACTCATTTTTATATAGATTTATATTGCATCATAGTTTTGATATCTTGTATTGTTATAATCTTCATTTCTAGAGCTAGGATGCATGTTTCTTAAGCACATTTATTATGATTTTGGTTATATTTAGGCTTTAGATTACTTTTCATTTGAATATTCCATTCTTAGGTTGTATATATCACTAGAATATGCATAATCTGAGGGCTATTATGTCATCTTTCATACTCCTCCCGGATAGGAAGCAATAGATTGATTTTGGTGATTGCTATGTTTGCTAATCTTTTATTTTCACTAATGCAATGATCTATTGAAGTATTGTGTCTCTCTTAACAGGTACAAAAATCACACACATAGAACTCATTGAAAGAATAGAATCTATCAGTGAGCTAAGGGAAGAAAATGAAAAGCTGAAACAAGAAATAAGAATTCAGCAGAAATATAATGAGACAATCAAAAGAGCTGAAGAAAGAAATAAAAGAATGGATGCTTTTCTTGATGGACAAAGGAGAACCAACAACTACACCAGACTAGGCTATACTGAGAATGGAGAATCACCTAATCAAGATGATCCAAATAATGTCTATGCAAATCCAAGACCAAGAAAGATAACATGCAATCACTGTGGAAAGCAAGGCCACACATCAAATGTATGCAATAGCAAAATGAAAGGTATTCCTAAATATACATCTTCATTCATAGGAATTTTTCATAAATGTAACAAGAAAGGACATAAAGCATATGAATGTAAATCTGAGATGAAACAACCAAAGAAGAAAGCCTACATGGACAAATACTGTCCTACTTGCAAAATGCATGGGCACACAACTCTTGAATGCTAGAAGAAGAAAAAGCAATCATGGAAGCCTAAAGGTAAAGAATCTTCCTATCAACTGAATAGAGTCTGTAACCAGTATATATGGGATTACAACACTTGGGAAAATTGTACATCATGTGGAAGATTCGGTCACATTGCTGCAAACTGCATCAGACAATGGACAAGAAAGCCTAGAGGTTGGACTAACCTTGGAATGACATGTCTACACTGTCATAAAGTTGGTCATCTCAAGAAAGACTGCAGAGACTGAATGACATAGACCAACACCTTTGTCAATGGAAACACCATTGAAGACATCAGGAAGATGAGAAAAAAAATGTGGAGGAAAGCTACAAACACTGATGAAGCTAGACTGAGCAATGGAAATGGTAACATTTTATCCAATGGATCTGGTGACATCACCACCCCCACCTAAGCAGAACAAGTAAGTATGGAATTGCATTATACCAAGTTATATTTTGCATCAATTCCATTATACATAGTTGAAATGTCTAATTAGCATGACTATAGATGCACCATGGTATTACTTGTTAAATTTTGTGAAAACTATTTCATCGGTTAATACATACCGAAATGCATCGGTATACATTCAAAGATGATTAGTCTACACTTACTGAGAATCGTTGGTTAACATGTAAAAGATAAAGTTTTTAGTGTAAAATGAGATCCGTCGGTAATCAAGTGAGTTGAAAAAGTTGTCTTCGCCATATACCGAAATCCGTCGGTAAAAGAAACAAGTTAAACTACTATCCAAAGCATCGCGTTGTCACCGAAAGGGAAGTTAGTGTTTTAACTGACGACTCCATCTTCACACACTGAGGAGTGGTTGAGCATTAATGAATCAAACTAGGGAAAAGTCTATAAATAGACGACGAAAAGGGTTTCATTTCTCACCAGCGACTTGAGCGAAGCGACCAGAGCGAAACCAGCGCAAGAAGTGACAACATTGAAAAGCGACTCCAACCTGATTCAAAGCACTCCAAGAAGATCAGTTACAACTACAGAGGTTAAAGGAAGTACCAAGCATAACCAAGAACTCTGTTTTTCATTTATGGAAAAGCCCTAATGTCAGAAACAATGGAGACCACATCAAGAATTGCTAAGGTGAAGAGTATTAAGAAGAACAAAGTCAAACTTATAAAGAACAGTACATGTAAGGAACCACATTAAAATATTTGTCCAGAAGTTGCCTCACAACCTGACAATCCTAGAGCATTCTCACGAATACCAGCTAGGGTTTTTCTTGTCAAAGACGTGCGAACATACATACATTGCAAAATAGCTGAGATTGGCGACCTGGAGGTTGAGAAATATTTCAAGAAGCTATGAAAAGATGATGGCACTATCAAAGAAGAGCACAAGCACATCGAAGTGAAAGGGCTCACAAATGCCCTATGGTTCCTGAAAGAGTTCAAGACTGAGTAGATTCGGTTAGTATTAAGCATGATCCATGAATGAAAGCTATGGCTAGATGAGCCTAAACCAATAACACGAGATGTTTTTCATGCGGTCACCGATTATCCAATAATCGATAAGGTAAAGGCATTGAAGCACCCGCCTAAGGCCGACATTGAGAAGAACACAGGAGCTAAATGTGATAGAAGAGGACATAAGGAATCCACCATTACAGATGATGAACTTAAATTTGGAGCATGTGTCTTAGGATACAAGTTCTTTCAGTCTAGCAAGATGAACAACATAGCATCCAGAGCAGTGAATACAACATATAAGATTGTAAAGAAAGGAACTCAGTTGGATCTATTTGAACTTCTACTCAAGTAGTTAGAGGAGAACTTGAAGATGATAAAAAATTCAAAATCAAATTCATGTAAGTTTGGTTCACTTATCATGTGCATATTATTCTACTTCCAAGAATCTTTTCCATCTATAGGAAATGTGCAATGGGACACAAATAAACCAGTAACCTTACAGATTAGCGAGTTTATAAAATCACTAGGAGATAATTTTGAGTCAGTAATGGATGAATACTTTGCTGGATTCAAGGAGAGAATGCAAAAGAGAGTAAGGATCCCCAAGCAGTTAATTGAGAAATTCAGAACTGACATATGTTTCATGGTAGATACTGATTTCACATATATCAAACCTGCTATACTGAGGACAACATGGCTATCTCTACTTGAATATGAAGTGAACATAGATCAAGCATCTAATGCAATTGATGCATTAATAAATGAGCCAATTGATAAATCAAAAACTGAGTTCGGCACATATGAAGAATCCAAGGAAAGAATCAAAACTGGCTTGGTTGTGAAAAAGATTGACAGGAAGAATGATAAGATAGTCAAGAACTTAAAGAAGAGACTGTCAGTTACAGAAGAAGAAACTGAAAAGATAGAGGAAACCTAGGGACAATTACCCATCGGTGAAGCTGAGAAGGAGAGTGAATTTGAGTCTACAGAGTTAGATACACCATTATCTCCACCAGCTAAGAAGCCTAGGACTATAACTACTACAAGGACAAGAAGTCAAACAGCTAAGGACACAAGTCCTTCACCATTGAAGAAAGGTCAAGTAAGTACCTATAAGAGGAAAAATGAAATGCAAAAAAGAGGGCCAACTAAAAGAAGAAAGTTCATTAGAACTAAGGAGGACATTGAGGACACCGAATAGGATGAAGTTGTTCAAAAGGAAAAGGAGAAGATTCCTGAAACTATTGATCAAGTATGTGCCTTAATCATTAAATCAGGAACAGTCAATGATATAAATATCAAGAAATGGCTTACATTGCATCCCTTGGATAAAAATAAGGCTGAGAAGGAAATCATTAAAATGATGTGCATATTCAAATACCTTACAATCCGATTGGCGAAAAAAATGCCAAAAGAACTACAAGATAGGTTATCGGCAAGATGGACATTTGCCTTGCACTCTGAGAAAGAGATTAGGGAAAGAGCCCTAGTATCTTTCATGCCTCCCGAGTCAAAAATGGAGGAGATCAAAGAAATGATGAAAATTCACTCTAAATGGTTCTCACCGAAGTTGAGAGCCTACCAAGTGCTCCAAGGACACTTATTGGACCTAGACATAAAGAGTGAAATAGAATGGAGAAAGATACTTACTATTCCTAAAAAGAATACAAGTCCCGAGAAAGAAAAGGATCCTACCGAAACTCAACAAACCAAGGATGATCAGGCTATTCAGAGCATCGAACATATCACTATCAATGATGAAGATGTCACAATTGTTGAATTGGACACAACAGGAAACAAGAATATGGATGTTGCAGATGAGACATGGTCGTACACTACTATGGAAAACACTGTGGACAATACAATTATTGACATCACCGATGATCCTGCAGATGAAATTAAGAAAGATGAAGATATCTCTATTGTCAAGGACCATACCGATGAATAAGACACTATAATTGATGCTGCACAAGTACACATACCGGGCCAGATGCCACTATTGATTCAAGTAATCAATATCTCACAAAAGAAGAAGACCCCCAAGCTCGATGCAAGCATACCTGAGGACACAGGTAATGATGAGAAAAAAGACACATCTGATGAAAAGAAGGACACAACCGATGAACAAAATGTCATCAATGGAGAACAGAAAGATGGAGATACCACCGAGAAAGATGCACAGATGAAAGATGCTGATGAAGTGCACAAAGAAACAGATGAGCAAGAAAAGATAGTTGATACCATGCCGAAGGACACAAAAGGTGAAGCTGCAGACACACCAAATGTTGACAAGGAGAGGTCCTCAGACAACCAATAGGAAAATACTGAGAACCAGGATAAAGGTATAACTCCTCAAAAGCCACCTAGTAGCACATCAGACCAAGCCGAAAAGATGGCTATGGTACTGCATACAGGTGGAACACAAAAGAAGAAGAAGAAGAAAGAAAATAAGAACAAGTTGGAAGTCACATTAGATGAAATCATAGAAATACTAAAATGTGACCCAAAAACATTAGACTTTGAATCTCTCCAAGAATATGGAGAAATCTGCCAAAGGAAAGATTTGCAAGAAAATCTAAAGAAGCAGCACCGAGATTCATTGGTACTGGAGAACACAAGGGACATCTTGAGTTAGATTTTTACCAAAGTTGATGTTGATCACAATTCTCCCATTCTAGATCAACTTTTTTTCCTCACCAAAGAAATCACAACGCAAAATGTTGATGTAGAAAAGGCGATTGAGGAGTGATCAGAGCAGAAATTTCAATACAAACTGACAGAAAAGATCAACCAAGAAGTGACAGAGAATAAGGTAAAGCTTTCATAATTATCAGATCAATTAGATCCAATCATAAATGAAGTTGTTTCCTTAGTACATAAGCTATGCACTTTATAAAATTTTACAAAGGACAACAATGATAAGATAGCAAAGATCGAATCTGATCTCACTGCAAGTGCACAAAGTCTAACCACTGATGGAAATGCAATTAAATTGCATTATGAAAAGATCATTGAGATAAAATGGTTAAGACAAGAAATTTGGGAAGCAGAATCACAATTCAGAGAGGAGGTTAGCAAGATACAGTCCATACTATTACTAAACCTCACACTTCTGCAGACTCACCTAAGTTCATCTAGGAAACTTATTGCCACCCCTGAGATGTCTGTAGCAGACAACATCTATGACATGCATGCATGGATAACATTGGAGCAATGGCTCTGGAGCAACTCAAGGAGAAATGGGATAATATGATGGAGGAAATGAAGTCCTCACACTCTCATATTTTTGATAAGCTATAGGTATACACCTTTTCCCTTACTATCAGAAAAGGGGGAAATGTAAATTGATATGTACAAAGATCAATAAAAGGGGAAAAGGAAATAATGTGTATAGAGACAAAACATGTAGTAAAAAGAGGGAAAGTAAAAGGAAAAGGAGGAGATAGCATAATATACATATACTATACTATACCGACATATGCATAGGGGGAGTCATGAAATGACTAAGGTAATATACAAGGTGTTCATACTATAAATTTTGATAGTATCTCCATATATCAATTTTTGATACTAATGTCAAAGGGGGAGATTGATAAACATAATGTTTTTCCATTAGTATTAAATGAGAAAAAAAGTTGTTCAAACCAGTAGTTACACTTCATTGAAAGTCAGGTTTTCAGTTCAAACCGAAAAAGCTAAGCAATGTGAAAACCAGCGACACAATTTTGCAGTGTAAACCAGTGACACAATTTTGCAGTGTAAACCAAGGATGATAAAGTGGAACCCAACATGAGGAAACCAACAGAGGAACCTGATGAGAAGATACAGTGAAAACTGAGAGAACAGACAAAGAGAAACCCGATAGATAGTTCAACCAAGAACACCTAAAGACAGTCAAATTGACTTCAGAGCAAACCGAGTATCAGATACTGAAAGTCAGTTACATCCCCAAAAAAGTGGATCTGACTTCCACGTTAGATAAAACAATTGTATTCTATTTATAGAGTCTTGATTTGTTTTAAAACCATTACTCAAGGAACAAGCAAAATTATTGTAATTGTTTTAATTAGTCTAACTGATTAAAAACATGCAGACTAGGAGATCAAGGTCAAGTTGTAAACCTTTGATCCTAGAGTTAGTTTTGTAATACGTGAAACTACATTAGGTCAATTTATCTTATAAATAGATGTTGTAATCATTCTTTTCTATGGATGAGATGATGAATGTAGCCAACGATCACATCTAATAGATTAGACTGAGAGTTTCAAGAAGCAAAACAAAAAAAGATTAAATTGGTTATCAAGAACCAAGAACAGAGGCTATCGATCAACAAAGGTATTAATCAATCATAATAGGTGATACATTTATACATGTGAATTGTAATGGACCTGTAATAAGAAATAGTTAGATTGCATACACTCAGGTCAATGAGTATTTTTGTCTGCATTCTAACAGGTGTAGAAAATAGAAGAAATACTTTCAAGGAAGGTGGAGTTAACAATCCTGTTGTAAATCTCTTAACCGAGTGCACACTAAACAGTGTTGCTAAAGATCTTAATAGAGTAGACCTTAACAAGTCTCCATAGATACTCCTAACAGGGTAGATCATCATAAGTGATCAAATTATAAGCCTTAACAGGCCCCTTCCAATCTGCAGATAGTGAAGTTTTTGTGGGTGCCATCCCACCGCAGTTTTTACCTTCTAACAGGGGTTTTCTGCGTTACCATATCTTGTGTTATGAGTCAATTACTTTCATGAATGTTTCTATGAATGTTTACATGTTTGATTAAGTTAAAGAATTGATATGTCTTACACAAAGATAGTATAGAACAAATGGTTGGATAAAAAATTGATTACACAAAGGATAAAGGTTAAAAGAGATAAAATTTTTAGAGGTACTTATTTACCCCTCCCCTCTCAGTACACACTTCCCATTATTTCCAACACAAAACAAGTTTTCTCGAAATATAAATCCCTGACTGGACTAATGTACGAACAATGCGATGAGAAATTAGACAAAGCTCCTGATGTTTTGCATAGCTTAAGTGATGTAGAGACACTATTAAATTTGGCTAGTATTCTCCCCCCTTTGGACCAAATGAACTCACTTGTTAAAAAAACCAAAGAGAGAAGTATGTACATTAAATAATATGCTACACGATGTAGAATGTCTATCATGGCCATTGATAATCAATATTTAAATCACCATCCATTAAATGATGAAGCATTTAGTAGTTGGAATCAGATTACATATTTGGTTCGTACTGATAATTTTTTAAGGTTTAATGGTATTATGGAGTTATGTGTCTTTATTCGTGTACAATATATACCAATGTTCCATTACAGAACATCTTCTAGCACACAATCTAGTAGATTGAGAGATGTGCATGTTAGACTAGAAGATTTAAATGATTTTGCGAGTTCTGTGAAAACCAATTTATAGAAGATTGCAAAAGAAGTTTCATCAAAGATTTAATTTTGATTCCCTCAGGAGGAACTATTGGATGCCATATCTATTGTGTATCCTAATTGTTGGAGAACACTTGATGCAAAATATTTTCATAAGAGGTTATTGGAATTGGTGACTTATTTTGGTAAGAGTGTCAATTTCAAAGTTGATGGAAAAGTAGAAGGAGCTACAAGGAGCTATAAGTAAAACTAAGCTTGCAGAGAAATCAACCCATTTTATAACAAAAATGTGTGAACATGTTAAGGATTTGGATAATTTTTTTGAGGATGAGGGAGTTATTAGTGCATTGGGATTCTTGACATCAAAGACAATAAACAAACTCGAGTAGAACCTGGAAGTTTTTACGAGGCTTTATACCATTCGGTATAATATCAATTTTTTTTCTCATGATAGATCACTCACACAATGAAATTCCATATGTAAAAGGAGAGGGTTATGCATCATTTTGAATAATAACGACAGCGTTGAAATGAGGAGCACATCAATTACCCATTCTGAGATGAACACAAGGGGATCGATGAGAGAACAAAATGAAGGCTTCAATGAAAAAGAAAGTGAAGAACAGTTTGACGAGATGAATATGCAATTGGATTTGGGTCAGTAGTGACGAGTCATCCAGTGAGATTTAGCATTTTCTAGGAGACTCAATTCTAAGACTCCTACTAGGTATTTATATTTTTTACTACAATTCGTGAATCATATTGCAAAATCCAAATTGATTTCTTTATACCAGTGAAAATTCATGTGCACTTTTTATTTTTCATTTATAAATAATTTATTAACGTGCCAAGTAGCTTTAATGTGTTCCATTATTCATTGTATAATTTTTGTAAACATTGTCTTCACTTTTGATTAATTAAATATTTAATTTCTCTTTATGAAATTTGAATATCAATAAGTTGTAAACATTGTCTTCAATTTTTATTTATTATTATTTTTTAATATCGATAAATAGAATGAGAACATTAAAAATTTTAGATAATAGGTTGTTAATGTTATTATGTGATAGTAAAGTTCATTGTGTATACTATAGTAATGTGTTTTGTGTATACTTTACTTCTATAGGTTGCCAAATTGAAATCATTTTAAATATTTTTTGATTTGCGAATTAGCTTTAAACTATTAATTTTGTCTTCAAAAGGTGGGTCCTACTACCAATATGCAATGATGAAAAATAATGTCAGGTGGGTTTTGGTACTATATGACTGGTTAGGTCTATCACACAACATTGCATGTTGTGCAAGATGGGCCTATTAAAATGAATTTAGAATAATTGAGAGGGGAGGGGTGAATCAGTTATCCTCAGGTCTAGATGTAGCAAATAAAACTTCTCTATATTTCAGATCTACTCGGCAGCAGTAGCATATGTCAACAATTTTAATCATACAATTTACTGTCTAATGAAATTGCTTGTAGAAACATAACAGTAAAACAAACCATAAGCATTCACACAAGTTGACACAAGTATTTAACGTGGAAACCCAATATGGGAAAAACCACCAGTAACATGCTACCAAGTTTTCACTCTTCTGAAGTGAGCTCTGTGAGGAGCCAACCCTGTTAAAGGTTACAATAACACATTGTTAGGTGTGACCTGGTTAAAGGATTTAATCACCCTGTTAGGAGTGGTCTTGTTAGAGGACTTAGAACATTCCACCTGAATGTCACCTTGTTAGAGGATTTATACAAATGATTGTTAGATCAACCTTGTTAAAGGATTGTAACTGATACAATGGTTAGAAAGTAATCAACAGTTGTGATCTGATACATACAACTTACTTTGCAAATTCAGATCCAATTATAGCTCTGATGTTAACTTACTAGATAGCCTGCATTGTCATTTCATCCTTCTGATCTGCTTGGAAATCCGTCAAGCAATCACACATGCAACTCTCTGCTTCTGTATTCAGCCTTCTCTGCTAGATCATGCCAAACAATAAATCAACTATGCAAACCTCTTGCATACACACATGTACTTCCACATTTAATAGCACACTGAGCACACTCAATGAATAACCCCTGAGGTTATCATATACCTCTCTTTCTAGGTCAGATAAATCTTTTTCCGCTTAAACAAGATCGTAGATCTTAGGTTAGGTCAGATCCAACAGATCATTCCATCTTTGCATTACATTTACTTCTCCAAAGTAGTCTCTAATTAAATCTTGAA
>MU225465.1:31620-67531 GCA_018584345.1 Thuja plicata
AGTTTATTGTTTATTTTCTAGACCTAGGGTTTACAAATTTGTTTTTGAAGTTCTGTCTAGGTTTACATTTGTGTTTTCAACCTAGGGTTTACAATCTTGTTTCAGTTGTGTTTATGTTTTATTTTTCTACCTAGGGTTTCTTGTTTCAGATGTTGTTAGGTTTAGGTTTTAGTTTTAGTTTTAGTTTTCTACCTAGGATTAAATAAGTTTTCTACTTATTTTTCTAAAATAATTTACAAATTAAAATTTAAAACTAAATATAACAATTTATTTTAATCCTATTTTTAAAAAACAGTAAACAATAAACATAATGTACATTTTTTAACATAAACTAATTAAAAACAACAATAAAAAACATTTTTAATAAAAAACAATAATATGTACCTGTAGTCAGAAAAATGGCAGCAGGGGGGTCAGTGGTAGCTCTCAAAAATGGGCACCCGTCCAGAGAAAAATGTAATCATGTTTTGCAAGTTGTAAAAATGACTTGCAAAATAGTTTAAAAGAAATTTTAAATAGTTTTGAAAAATGAGCACCCATTTTTTAAAAAAACGGGCACCGGAACCAAAACGGGTGCCCGTTTTTGAAACAGGCGCCCATTTTACATTTACAGCTTGAGCACCTGAACCATAACGGGCACCCATTTCTTAAAACATGGGTGCCCGTTTCCGTTTGCCAATTTTTTTTTGCCGCGGACTTCCACGGAATTGGCACTCAACTTTGTGCTTGCACCCCTTAAACCAACTATCTCACTTTCTAACTTATAGCAATTTTCAGTTTTAAGATCAAGTTCAGAACTGACTACTTCTAACTTCCTTTTACTTTCTTCAAGTTAAACTTTCAAATTACTAATCATTTCATCTTTAGATTCAACATTTTCAGAGTAACCTATATTATCTTTTGAGATTGATGCCAACTCTTTTTTCAACCGGCTGATTTCTCCCAATGCACATTCCAACTCTGCTTCAAAATCAACCTCATCTTTTTAATCATCATTTCCTAAATTATTTTTGGAATCATCATCATGTTGATTTGTAGAGCAAGGTCCTATAGCCATAAACAAAGTTTCATAACCATCTGAATTAGAACTGTCAGTACTATCATTCTTAACACACAAATTTTTATTTTTCTTTGCAAAATTTTTCCACTTGTGAGAAAATTGTTTCTTCATAAACACTTCTTCTTCATCACTGTCGGTGTTAGGAAACTTAGCAGAAAAATGACCACTTTTACCAAAATTAAAATATTTCATAGAGGATTTCCATTTCTGTTTACCAAACCTTTTGAATTTTTTAACTAGGTTTGCCAGTTGCTCTTCAAGATCTTTTGATTATGAGCTATCATCCTTCTCTTTCTTAGTTGCCTTAAAAGTAACTTCCCTTTTTGTTTCTACATCACCTACCATTATCATCTCATAACCTGTTACAATACCATGTAAATCACCCATTGTTAACTTAGCAAGATCTCTGGCTTCTTCTATAGCAGAGATTTTAGCATTGTATCTAGAAGGCAAAGAATGTAAAACCTTTTGCACAATAGTTGGTTCTTTTACTTTTTCACCTAAACCTCTAATTGCATTTACAACCTCATCTACTCTTAAAATAAAATCTGCAATGCATTCCTCTTCTTTCATTTTTAACTCTTCAAATTTGGCCTTATATGTTCGTAACTTAACCTGTTTAACCTTATCATCCCCTTCATAGATACCCTTTAACTTATCCCAGATTTCCTTAGCAATTTTACAATGCATAACTTTAGTAAATTCATTATTATCTAATCCACATAATAATGCATTCCTATCTTTAGAATTGTTTTCATAATCTTTTTTCTCTACAGGATTAGTTAACGGAGCTTTGGGTAAAGTATATCCATTTTTAACAAACATCCAAGCATCATAGCCAATTGAAGTAATGTAACTTTCCATTCTAACACTTCAAAAATCATAGTTTATTCCATCAAATAAAGGTTCCTTATTTGAAGACACTCCTTCTAAATTAGCCATGTGTTGTAATCGTATAATCTACTTAGATTTGTTAGATCTGTTGATAAGCACCTGCTTTGATACTAATTGAAGAACACGCATTCACTACTAAGAGGGGGGCTGAATTAGTAGTGGATAGCCTTAGTGCAATTTTTAATTTAATTCAAACTTTATGTAGATACTTCAATTGAAATGATCAACAACAAAATACAAGAGAAGCACCAAACATCAAGCAACAATGCACAAATATGTGATGTGCAAACCCAATGTGGGAGAAAACCATGGTGAGAAGGACTGCTAGGATCTACCATCCTAATCCAACCTCACAAATATTTAATCCAATTACAACTTTAAGGGCTCCAACCCTAAGGAGTCTCCAAACCCTTATTCAAGAGAATCAACTTCCACAAAAGTGAGCACCTACTCTTACAATTTGAGTATCAACTCAATTTTATTCAGAGAACCAACTCAACCAAAATTATAGTTTAACAAATTATATATCAACTTCTATAATCCCACAGACCTGACAAATTCAAATTAAAATTGATTGCATTTTTGGTCATTTCTCATTACAGAACTGGGAGAATCCTGTTCAGATAGGCATCAAATAACTCAATACAACTTCAATAATATCTTTGTATAATGAAGTCAATCTGAGAACAACACTGTAACCTTTTCTTATGACTGAAGCATAAAGCTTATTCAGGTTTGACACAATAAAATCAAGCTACCTAAAATCTTGTAGTAGCAGATTGACAAATGAACAAAGTTGATTTCCAATATGATTCACAGAATTAACATACAACTGAAAACCAATTTCAAAGTCTCTGTTATACCTGAGAATTTTTCTTATTGCTACTTTCAGTACTTTGGTTCTTCCTTTGTAATCTTCTTCATTTGAACTCCTCCACTATAATCAACAAAATTCAACACACTGCTTTTTGATATGTATTCCTATTCTTGATACATTCATATTGCTTTAGTTTTATTTTTTATTTTTTGAATGATCGCAAGTATATTTATAACCTTCATTTGAACCATAGGAAATGGTAGAAACAATTTTTAACTAATTTCAAACTGTGTTTCGGTTTTGACATAGACTGTTGTCACCGGATGCAACTTTTCAATAATTGTATTGTGGCTTGTGATTATATCACTAACAAGACTCATATTAAACCTCCGCTATCAAATACACTGATTTGGAACAATTTAGAACTTGCAAACTATATACCTTCAGCCACGTATAATCAATGATTATAAAATATGGAAACTTTTAGAATCATTTCCATCGTGACCAATTTTGTCTTATTCATTGTAAAGGATAAAATGGTGATAGTCGGTCGTATGGTGTGTTCATTTAACATAAAATCCCTTACATTTAAATATGTAGTGGGGATAAATAAGATGCTCTCCTTCTATCCTTGGATATGTAAATAAAAGATCCAAGTTGAATAACCCAAAAGGAAGGATCAATGCATAAATGAATCAATCATTTGGAAACAAGAATAAGGAAAGATCTTAAATACCCCAGGTTTATTGATTGATTCGATTAATTAATTGGAAATGTATTTTAGATTTAGATAGATCAAAAACCTTAATTGAATTGAATAGGAGAAATGCACTAGCCTTGAAATATTGCAGATCAAAGAATGTTGTTTTCTGAAGCCTATGTTGAGTTTTTGGAAAATCCGAGATCAAACCTAGAATAGAAACGTAGAGACAGAAAAAAACCCAAAAATATTTTTTTGTTCTAAGACAGTTCCAAGTTGCACCCTCAAGTCAATGTCACCATTTTCCAGAATTTCCAATTGCACCCTAGGTCACAATTGACCTAAAAAGTCTCAGACTGAAATTCTATTTTCAAATTCGGGATGTTTTCTGAAAAGGGTATTTGAATCTCCCTCCCAATCTGCTGTTCTGAACCTGTTCCTGCAAGAAAAAGGGTTTTTTTTGTTGGGAGAGGGGTTTTCCTTGGTCAAACCCCAGTTTTGGAATTAAACTCAAATATATAATTTAAATTTCTGGAATAAACAAATTAAATGAAACAATTCACCTTGGTCATGTAAAAGTCCTTGTGGAGGATTCAAATCCTTGAATCCACAAGTATGGATGCACCAAATGAATGTAGAATGTAGAATGGATAATGTAGGATGTGTTCAATCAATCTCTTTGTAGATCTTCAACACCAATCTTGAATGGTTTCTTGAATTGGAAGAGGCTTGGAGGACTGTAGATGGAGAAATCTTCAACAAGAGGGCTCCATGGAGTTTGAATCCTTCAATGGCCACCAATGGATCTCCTTGATGAAAATGGATGCTTGAGAAGTGCTTGAGAATGGATGAATGCTTCACTGGCTACTTGTCTTGCTTCTTCACCTTTGGATCTCACTCTTCAAGTCTTGGAAGTTTTATGATTCTTGATTATGCTTTTGCTTCTTGATGCTTAGTAATGATTCTTAGAGAAAATGAGAGAGAAAAGATTCCTTTTATATAAAATTAGGGCACAATATTATAGAGAGTCTAACATAGGAGAATTAAATTCTAATTGGACCCACTCCCCTAGAAGAATACCTATGTTAAATATAATTGAGGATTTGTTGTCCCGAAGTCCGAAACAGCCGACCCGGAGGCGGGAATTAACTTTTTCCAAAGACCGACATCCAGAAACCCTAAGATTCTAGAGTTTGGGCCCCGGACCTGAAATAGGTCAATTGTGACCTAGGTCAAGGTTGAGGTTGACCTTGACCCAAAAAGGTTGACCTAGACCCCAAGGCCAAAGTCCCAGTTTCTCAATCTGGGTTTCCATAAATAGGCTAGAAAGAGTGGAAATGGGGCAGAACAGGGGGATAAAGCCAAATCAAAGTCAGGAACCCCTTCAAGGCACTTGAAATGACCCCAAAAAACTTACCCAAAAGGATAAACCGGTCTACCATGGAAGTACTTCCATTTTCTTACTATACATTTAGCCCCCACTTTAGCAAGAGTATGGACTCAATACAAAATCTTGGTAAAGGAGATCATGGAGAATAGATAATCTCATTGGAATCATAAGGGACAAAGGAATCCTCAAGCCCCCAAGGGACTTAAGTCTTTATCAACCCTAAGATCATGATAAGAGAGACATCACCAATTAAGGAGAGAGGAAGGGTACGGTTACCTCGCCCAATGAGAACTTATGTCCCATTGTGAACCATACAAGAAAAAAGTGTAACTGGAAAGATGGAGTTGAACCACCTAGTGAATGTGTCTACTCACTAGTCAACCCATTAGGGAGATTCATTCTTAAGGAAACCTTCCGACCTTAAGGGATCAAAACATTGTATATTGAAACTGGATGGATCAAGATCTCCGTGTAAATTTAAACTAGAGGGATCAAGAGATCCTATAAAGTAAAATGTCAATGCTTTAAGGATTAACCTTTAATCCATAAAGGGAAAAAATTTTAAGTTTTTAAAATATTTTGAATGTGCGTGTGTACAAAAAGTGAGTAGAGCGTATGCCCCCATGTTAAAGTCATTGCTAACACTTTAACAGAAGCAATGGCTTGAATGGAAACATAAACAACTCTACCTATTACGTTTCCACTACGAGATGCCCCCAAACAAACACAACTCATGGGAAATATCACATAAACATACAAAGAACACAGGAGGGATCTACCTACTATGGGGTCACTATGATCATAAGATAACATGTACATATAAATATGATATTATTGCAAATGAATTGACATTGTTCCCAAAGAAAGTAGAACCACGAAGGATAAGCCAATCAGGTGCATTGCCTACTCTCCCCATCTCTTTTTATATCATGTAGGTAAGGTGGGAAACTCGCAAGAGTGACTATATCCAATAGAGTAGGAATAATAGCCAATTCCAAACAAGGATCCTCTTGAGAATCAAGTTGCTTGATACTAGGTGTAATTGTTAATTGAGTTGAAAGCATATGAGGTAAGTCAGTGTCAAGGTCAATGGTCTCATATTCATCACTAAGATCAATAGGATCATCTAAAGTATCCTCCTCATCAAGATTAATTGAAATTGGATCTAAGATGTGAATAGGATCATTACACTCATTCATCTTAAGATCATTTTGAATATTGATTTCTTTCAACACATCAAGCATAGGTTGATCAAAAGAAGATAAAGAGTTTCGAAAAAGAGAAGCACAGACCCTAGCATTAGCTCTATGCTTCTTACGACGTTCATTAGCATATTTATTATGTTTTGATTTGTTTGACACATGTGGATAACTAGGAGGAATAACCATTGATTCCTTCACATGTTATGTAGGAGGATTGATAGGATTCACAGTAGGCTGAGTAGCAATATTGGGAGATTGAGTAATAGAATTAGCAGTAATGGATAAATGAGGTATAGAAGGAGTTTGCAAAAGACCACGGTTGAGATCTATCTGAGGCATGCTTAACTCAACTATCTTGTGATGTTTATAGGCTTGATATGAGAAAAAAAGGTTGTCAGGGCAAGGAGGACATGAGTTAGGTAATGAGGGCCAAAAGAAGTCAAGAGTAGCACAATCTCTAGCCCTGGAAGGTTGATATAGACTATGATTAATAGTTTTTACTTCTCCATTATGAATGAACTTAAGACATTTATGAATAGGAGAAGCAATAGCATGCATAGCAGTTATCCAAGGTAAACCAAATTTGACTTGAACTTGATCAGATGTAGGAAAAATGATTAAGGTAGTATCTACAACATTGCCACAAAGTTCAACAGGCAAGTTAATAGAACCAAGTGCAGGATAGAGAAAACCATTACAAGTTTGGATCCATGCATTTGATAAATCATAAAAATCACATTGTAGGCCTTTCATAAAAATATTTTCTTCAGTAATAACATTGATTAATGAGGTGGGATCAACAAGACAAACACATGTAGGTATCTTAGCAATCCTAGCATAAATATAAAGGGGACCATCGGGATCCTTAATAGTCTTAGAGTCATTAAAGGTAATTGAAAGTTCCCGAGTGTGTTTATCCTTAGTTTGTTTCTGAGGTTTAGGTAGAACTAGAAGTTGAGGTGGAGGTAAAGGATCTTGAACAATAGGTTGAGATACAACAACACTCTTCACATGATTAACAATGTGATTAAGATCATCCATCTTTGAATCGTAAATGATATCCACAGAAGATGGTTGAGCGATAGTATTAGTATCATGTGTACGTAGATGATTCATGTAGATTTGAAGGTTTTGATTAGGAGGAGAGACATATTTGTTTCCATTACCATCAAGATTATCAACATATAAAGAATTGGAATCTATTAAGTCTTGAACTTTATGTTTTAAAGAATAACATTTTTCAGTATCATGGCCATTTTGGCGATGGTATTGGCAAAAAGCTTTAGAATCAAAATATTTTGAAGCTATTGTAGTAGGAAGGAGAGGTCAAATAGGAGGAAAAGTAATCATATTAGCACTTAAAAACCTACTCATAATAGAATGTAAAGATTCAGAGAGAGGAGTAAATGTACTATTCATACGAAAAGCAGTGGATGCAGAAGTGACATTGTGTGATGCAACAACAACTTGATCAGCAACCACATTCATCTGTTTATTAATCTTGATGTAGTTGTAAGGTTTATAAAATTTATTAGGATTAGGAGCATTGTCATTCTTATCAATTGGAATAGGATCCATTGGAGTGTTGCTCTCAAATTGACTCACTTGTAATTGATAATGATGAAGTGTTGCACAAAGTTGTTGAAAAGCGGTAAATTCAGTAAGCAGAATCTTATCTCTAATATCCTTTTGTAAATTTGAAATAAACATGTGTTGAATATCAATATCAGGAAGAGGATAAGAAATATGAGCATACAAATGCTTAAATCTACCTATGAAATCAGTCAATTTTTCCTTAATGTTTTGTTTACAATGCATTAAATCAGTTAAAGAAACTTGTGGACCAATGTTATTTTGGAATTGTTGAATGAAGGTATTAGCAAGTTTAGGAAAAGAATCAATAGAATAAGGAGGTAAAGAACAATACCATTGCAAAGCCTTATCAAAAAAGGTTCTAGAAAATAGTTTGGCCAAAATCCTATGGTCATGAGCATAATCACTACTAAGGATTTGAAATGTTTTAACATGAGTAACATGATTGCCTTTACCATTGTAATTCTCTAGACGAGGCATATCGGCTTGTTGAGGAACAGTAGCATAGATAATGTTGAAAGATAAGGGAATACCCATGTCACATGTAGGAATGGTAAACTTGGATTGAGTTAATGATGCAAGTTGTTGTTGTAAAGATGACACTGTTTGAGCCAAACTAATAATTGTGGAATCATTAGAAGACACAAGTGGCATAGGAATGTTAGGAACACTAGGAAATGTGTAGGAAGCAGTAGGAATAGAAGATACAACTGGTGGAACATTTGGAACCACAGTTGAAAGAGGATTAGTATAAGTAAAAGGTACACTATGATATGAAGGTTGTGAGGTAGGTAAAGATACCGGTGGAACATTCACAGGAATAGATGAAATTGGGAGAGATGTAGTCATCAAAGGAGGAGTATACATAGGGATGCTAGGTAAAGGAATAGAAGAAGGTTCTTGACTGGTAATAGGAGGTGTATATCCTAGATCTTGAGCCTCTTGAGCCAAAGGTTTAATATTTGAATGTACAAGATGAGTGATACCACGCAATAAATTAACACCTTGATCACTATCACGAAGGACTTTATTAAGAGCCTCTATAGATTGAATGTAATCTTGATTATGGTTTTCTTGGATAAGCCAATTTCCCATTTTATCAAGTTCAATTGAAAGTTTTTGCACTTGTTCAAGAGGAACTTTTAAAGCATCCTCATAATCAGGAGACGAGTGAGAAGAGTTATGCTCCATAGAAGGATTGGAATCATGAGTATTCAATTTTTCATCTGGGCTAATACAGAAAGGAGAGGAATATTTAGGATCAAAGGAACCCATGAGTCTATGGCTTCTTCTAACCAGGATACTATAAGTAGGACCTAGAAGTGGTAAAGCTCATACACCAATGTAATGTAAATGAAATAATTTAGAAAGAAAGGGGTTGATTTTAATTTTTGAAAGGAAATGCAAGAACATAAAAGAAAACTAATCTAATATGCATGCAAGATCTAACATAAAAGATGTGAATCTAACACCAAAAAGAAAGAGTTGTATATCATGGGTTCACCAAAATGTAAAGGATAAATTGATGATAGTGGGGTGTATGGTGTGTTCATTTAATATAAAATCTGTTAAATTTAAATATGTATTGGGGGTAAATAAGATTCTCTCCTTGTATCCTTGGATATGTAAATAAAAGATCCAAGTTGATTAACCCAAAAGGAAGGATCAATGCATAAATGAATCAATCATTTGGAAACAAGAATAAGCAAAGATCTTAAATACCCCGGGTTTATTGATTGATTTGATTAATTAATTGGAAATGTATTTTAGATTTAGATAGATGGAAAACATTAATTGAATTGAATAGGAGAAATGCACTAACCTTGAAATATTGAAGATCAAAGAAAGCTATTTTCTGAAGCCTGTGTTGAGTTTCTGGAAAATTCGAGACCAAATTTGGCATAGAAACGCAGAGACGGACAAAACCCAAAAATCTTTTTCCATTATGAGACAATTCCGATTTGCACCCTCAAGTCAATATCACCATTTACCAGAATTTCCAATTGCACCCTAGGTCACAATCAACCTAAAAAGTCTCAGACTCAAATTATGTTTTTGGATCTCAGAAGTTTGCCAAAAAGGGTATCTGAATCTACGTCCCAATCTGCTATTCTGAACCTGTTCCTACAAGAAAAAAGGTTTTTTTCATTGGGGGAGGGGTTTGCCTTGGTCAAACCCTAGTTTTGGAATTAACCTCAAATATATAATTGAAATTTCTGGAATAAACAAAGTAAATGAAACAATTTACCTTGGTCATGTAAAATTCCTTGTAGAGGATTCAAATCCTTGAATCCACAAGTATGGATGCACCAAATGAATGTAGAATGTAGAATGGAGAATGTAGGATGTCTTTAATCAATCACTTTGTAGATCTTCAACACCAATCTTGAATGGGTTCTTGAATTGGAAGAGGATTGGAGGAATGTAGATGGAGAAATCTTCAACAACAGGGCTCCATGGAGCTTGAATCCTTCAATGGCCACCAATGGATCTACTTGATGAAAATGGATGTTTGGGAAGTGCTTGAGAATGGATGAATGCTTCAATGGCTACTTGGCTTGCTTCAAACCTTGCTTCAAACCTTTGGATCTCACTCTTAAAGTCTTGAAAGTTTTATGATTCTTGATTATGTTTTTGCTTCTTGATGCTTAGTAATGATTCTTAGAGAAAATGAGAGAGAAAAGCTTCCTTTTATATGAAATTAGGGCACAATATTCTAGAGATGCTGAAATAGGATAATTAAATTCTAATTGGACCCATGCCCCTAGAAGAGGATCTATGTTAAATATAATTGAGGATTTGTTGTCCCGAAGTCTGAAATAGCCAACCCGAAAGCGGGAATTAACTTTTTCCAAAGACCGACATCCAGAAACCCTAAGATTCAGGAATTTGGGTCCTGGACCTAAAAAAGGTCAATTGTGACCTAGATCAAGGTCAAGGTCAATCTTGACCCAAAAAGTTTGACCTAGACCCCAAGGCCAAAGTCCCAGTTTCTCAATCTGGGTTGCCAAAAATAGGCTAGAAAGAGTGGAAATGGGGTAGAACAGGGGGATAAATCCAAATCAAAGTCAGGAACCCATTCAAGGTGCTTGACATGACCCCAAACCACTTACCCAGAAGGATAAACCATTCTACCATGGAAGTGCTTCCATTTTCTGACTATACGTTCATATGTGTCTTATTGCAAACAATATATATTTTTATAATAATGTAAAGACCTTCTTGTATGCTTGCTTGCCCGATTGTAAATGAAACAAATGTTTGACATTGGAATAATATTAAATATATTAGAGCCCAGTGAAGTACAGACTTTTCTACAAGTAAAAACATAGATACTATTTTGTCTTTACTACTATTTTGTCTATATTTGAATTTGTCATACTTCTGAAGATATGTGTCGGCAGATCTACAAGTCTTATAATATTTTTCTATTTTTTTATGTCTTCCTTTGTCCTTTTCTAAATTCCAACACCATAACTATCGTTCATGTCATTCATTTTTCAGATTAGTTTTTTTGTTGATAGGATGATATTGATAGACAATTCTTCTCAAATATATATATATATATATATATATATATATATATATATATATATATATATATATTTGTAATAATAGAATCTTGACATCAATGACACATGAATAACCAAATGCTAACATACTCTACATCTTTCTCCCGAGGTTCCAGGATTCCCTCTAGATGCTCCATCAAAATTTAGTTTATGCCAACCTATAATTGGGGAACACCATACACTTCAAGCATTTTTATTCTTACTTTGGTCTCCCCTGCTTCCTACAAAGCTAGGAATTTTTAGTCCAAACAATCTACCCCTAATCTTGTCATCCCAAAAGATAAAATAGGTATTTGGAACAAAATATTGTAATCCTACTATTAACCACCTCCACCATGGCTGCTTCTATTTTCTTGGACAATGCTTCCCAAGCCATTCCTTTCTCTTTAAAAATCTCATGATTTCTTTCTTTCCACACTTCCAATATCAACTATGACAAACAAGTAATCCATAAAAATACCATAAAGACTCGATGTGAATAAATTTGGCTAGCCTTGAAACACACTCACTATAACATTAGGGAGGGTAGTTATCCACCCCAATTTAACAAATAGTTGTTAGAGCATGCATATTAGTTTCTTTAGGAACACTTGCATATGTTTCTTTAATTAATTATGTACATGTTAGAGAATATTCTCATGCATGTTATTATCCATAATTAAAGAACATGTTTGAACATTCATGCTCTAGCTTAAGTTCACTTAGTGAGTCTAAATTTAGCTTACTCTAATTTTAGTTAGGCTCTAGTTTACACATTGTGCATGTCATGCACTTATAGTTTGCATATCTTAGCTTTAGTTTGCTAATTTTAGTGTGAGTTACCTTTTCTATTTTTAAATATATTATTTTCTAAAAAAACAAATGATCTCTTCATTGTAATTCATCCTGCAATTATGTGATCTTTCAAATTGTAATACTTTTGCTTTTGAGGATTATAGCATTTATTTTCTTGCTACCCTTTCTTGTGAAAATTGTTTTTCATTTGTTGTTTGATCCTAGTTGCTTGTGCTTCAAACTTCAACCTCGTATCAGAGCACAGATTCAACAAATCCCTTTTCAATATTTGAGGGTTTTCTTTTCTCAAGAGTGTTGCAGGGTCTCCAAGTTTGTCTTTTTGTGTAAATTTAGATTGGGCATTTTTCCTATTTTTTGGAGCTTCACGGACCTCGTGATTGTGTTCGTAGCATGCCAAAAGCCTAATATCAACTGTCATTTCATCAAAATATGAACAGTTGAATTTTTTAGGTCATTATGGTTGGAGCGCACACCAAATAAGGTAAAATCTTGGGGTCATAAAAAAATTTGGGCATTGTGGAGTGAGACAGAGGTCACCATTGCACTTAGAAGGACTCAAAACCCCCAAATTGATATAAAAATTTTTAAAATCAGAGAAACTAAAATTTTTGGAATTTTTTTTAAGTTGCACACTTTATGATGTGGGTCTATAATGATGCTAACATCAACACTAATGAAAAAAAATCAGCGTTCTGCACAAAAAAAAATCATGTCCAGGAAGCTATAATATTTTCCAATGTTTAATAAACAAAAAAGTTTGAAAAAAAAAATTTTGGAAGAATATTTTTTTAATTCAAATTTGTTGAAAAGTATGCAGAAGTACAAACATGTAGACTCAGAAGGTACACAGGCCCACATGCTGCTTATGTCACCTAAAAAAATTTCAGTGCCACTAAATTTGGCATTCTACTAAATTTAGCTCAAAGGCTTCTATTTTTAGTTTTCGAATTTAAAAAACTAGAAGTTGGTTTTTGCCATAACTTTTTCCTACATGCTCAAAATTGGGAATTAAAGATATCATCATAAAGATAATTCCGGTGGCAATGTAAATATAGTGGTGATTTTATCAGATTGTGTACCATGCATCTAAAGTCAGGGTTTTTTTTATGCTTCCAGGGCCATAACTTGAGCAAACAGACTCCATTTGCTGACTTCCACACATCGTTGGAAAGCTCTCAGAATCCTCTACACAAATATTTGGTCTCATTTTGTAGATCTTTAATAAAGTCTACATTATTCTCAGAATTATTTATTTTTAGATTTACTGACTATCTAGTTGCAGGAGGGTTTGTGTATCTTGTGGTGGAGGTTTCTCTTGTAGATATTTAGTATGGAAAATTCCACTGTATCTCCTTATCCTTCTTCTCACTCTTGTGCGTCCTCCTCCAAGACAAAGAAAAAGAATTTAGGTGATCCTTTCAGTTTTTGTGGTAAGGTAGGACATGTATTTAACATGTTTTGGATGAGACTAGAGGATTTAGAGGAGGCCATGCAATAGCACCATATTTCAACTCCTTAGTCTTCTTCATCAAAGACAGGAAAAGGTCACGCTCTTTCTGCATGGGCCTTGACTTCATCTTCTTCTTAGTAATGCAGATTTTTAGTGGACATGTCAAGCCTGACATTTTTCATCATTGTGTGGGGGGGGGGGGGGGGGGTTCTATTGTTTATGCTAATGCTTCCTTGGTTCCACAGTTGATCACTTCTTTAGAGTATTGGCACCTGTATTTTTGAATAGCACTTTTTTCTTTCATGGTTGAGTAGTGTCATTTGGGTCACTCATACAAATTCATGTGCCATCTACATCTTTGAGTGAAAAATGTTTTGCCTTTGTTTTCCATCTGCTCATTGTTTGACTAGTGTCATTGGGGACACTCATGTAGATTGTTGTCTTCTATATCTTTGGCTGACAAATGTTTTGGCTTTGTTTTCCATCTGCTCTTTGTTTGAGAAATGTTATTTGGGGCACTTATACAAATTGATCTTGACAATCATCTTGGTTTCAAAGGAGATTCTTCATTTAGCACTATGAAAATTATCATTCAACAGGTGTCCACACTTTTCTTGTGTCCCAGAGGAGGTTCTTCTGCACTTCATGTAGTTGCATCTCTCACTTTTGGAGAGGGGTTATTCCCATGTGGTTTTTCTCCTTTTTCTCCACTTTGAGAGATTTTCATTATGCATGGGTACCTAATCAGGCCTTTGTTGTCGGGACTCATTCATGCATAGAGTTTTTTGTCTCCCTAAGTTTCACTTAAGGGGGGTTTTAGAGCATGCAATATTAGTTTCTTTAGGTACACTTTCATATGTTCCTTTAAGTAATTATGCACATGTTAGATAATATTCTCATGCATATTATTATGGATAATTAAAGCACATGTTTTCACATTCATGCTCTAGGTTAAGTTCACTGAGTGAGTCTAAATTTAGCTTAGTCTAATTTTAGTTAGGCTCTAGTTTGCACATTGTGCATGTCATGCACTTCTAGTTTGTATATCTTAGCTTTAGTTTGCTAATTTTAGTTTGAGTTAGCTTTTCTATTTTTAGATCTATTGCTTTCTATAAAAGCTATTGATCTCTTCATTGTAATTCATCCTGGAATTATGTAATCTTGCAAATTGTAATCCTTTTTCTTTTGAGGAATATAGAAATTATTTTCTTGCTACTATTGCTTGTGGAATGTGTTTTCATTTTTTGTTTGATCCTAGTTGCTTGTGTTGAAAAATTCAACATAGTCACTGTCATCATTTCTACATAAAGGGAGAGCTTAAGAGAATAAGATCAATTGATTCTTCACTATGCCTATATAAAACACAAACTGAGGGGGTAGAAAATCCTATCTTTCTAAACCATTCTACGGTGATTTTTCAACCTTGAAGGGCTACCCAAGAAAAAATTCCATCCTTTAGTAAACACATTTTATCCTAACATAAATGAATTGGTATCTCGGTCTTTTGAATCCTATACTCTTCTAAAATTGCTTTGTATCCATTTTGGAGTTAAAATTACCCGATTTAGCTCCTTTCCATATCAAAATGTCCACTCCATCCCAAAAACATAGTACCCCATCTTTCAAAATCTCCTTTATCGGCATTAGGTCTTCCCTTAGGATTGGAAGGTCTTCAAACCTTCTCCATATTAATCCAAGGAGGGGTCTATATTATTGAAATCTACATAGTCTATAACATTTTCTCCTTAATTTCATACACATACTTCTTTTATATCCTTGAATTCGTCATACTACTTATAATTGGGTACCCTCCCTATGAATCTTCTCAAAATAAATCATTTCTTCCATCTTCCACATCTGAAGATAACTGCTTGGTTATTAATAATCTACATTATAGCATGAAATTACATACTCAAGAAACTTTTAGAGGGTTTGATGATCTAAAGAAACTTTCTTGACTCATATCTTCTAAGTACTTACTTTTTTAGAATCTTTACTCATTTTAAGTGAGGATTTATATATAATTTCCATACCATCTTGGATCCCAAAGTTTTATTCTATCATTTCTTATTTCTCAAACCTACCACCCTATTTTTATATGTTTGCATGTTTTATCCCAAACTAGCAATGGCATCTGCTTCTTCTCTATTGTACCCTACCAATACAAGGATCTAATTTTACTAATCAACTTAGCATTCACTTCAATTGATAGTGGTAGACACATTAGGTACATTGGGAGATCTGATAGGACTTCATTTAGTATCACCACTCTACCTACATAAGAAAGCCATTTTGTATTCCAAGATTCTAATTCTCTATTTATTTTCTCACCAATTGGGTCCCACACTTTGGTTTTTCTTAGTCCTTTGTCTAGTAGTAAACCTAAGTAGAAACATGGGAGTTTCTCTCTCTTAAATCCAAAAAGGTCCAAGATCTCCTTCTCTACTCTAGGGCCTATATTAAATAAAAATATATATAATTTGGATTGATTTACTTGTTGCCCCAAAGTAATTGAATATTCTTTTAGGATCTTTTTGAACTATTTGCCTCCTTGTAATCTACATAACCAAACTGCATTGTGTCATCTATAAATTGTTGGTGTGAGATTGCCTCCACCTCTTTGGTGATCTTAATGTCTTTAAGTCATCCCATTTGTTAAGATTTTTCTCAGGGACCTCCCTAGAGCCTCTACCATTATTATGAAGAGAAGGGGATATATTGGATCTCCTTTTCTTAAACCTCTTGAGATTTCAAAAAATGCTTCTAGAGATCCATTTACTAGTACTAAGAATCTCAGGTTGGACATACTATAAAAGATCAAATTTATCCATTCTTTGAAGAATCCAAAATCTTGTAAACATGCACATAGAAACCTCTAGTCCACTTTAACATATAATCTTTTTTAATAGCCAACTTCATTATCATACTCAACCTCTTATTGTTCTAAATTGGATGTATGTTTCACACTATTTTCCCATGAATATTTAAATTTTAAAAATGAATCATTATCCACAAACACTTAAATTAAAATCCCAAAATTATGATCCATAACTACAATAACTAAAACCTCAAATTCCACCTTATTTAGTTAACTAATCAATCAATATTAGTTACTCATTCATCTAATCATTTAACTAAAAAATAAAATCACTTAATTAACATTCAACTCAATTATCAAATTAACAAACTCATTCATGCAATTACTTGACTCTTCCATGCAGTTAGTTAACAATTTAATTTTAATAGATACTAAGAAAACAATCCAATTAAAAAAACCTATTACTTCAGTTAACTCAAAAATTATAATATTAAATAAATTAGGAAGTCGTCTATGATTTCCACCTCCCAATCACTTCCATGAATAATGGATCAACTCACTATCTAAGATCAAATTTGAGCCATCCACTCCTCTTTCTAATATTTTGTAAATTCATCGTCAAATTCATTACTTATATCATTATTCTTTAATGTACAATCATGTTGTCAAATCCATAATCTAGAGAAACCTAATGTCATACTACTAATGTGAGGCCAACAATTTATATTGAGTCATGATCATTCATATTGAGCATGCCATAGGTTCTTGTGTGCACATCCTCTCATCACTTATACAAAGATTTATGTTTATAAGAATAATGTGTTTAAAATGTTATTTTTACTCTAATTTTTATGTTTACAATACGTTTCAAATATATAATTGTAGATCAATATTTTTCAAGCTTTTAGATTAATTTTTCATTTCCTTAGTTTCAACTAGTGAGATTGATATGTTTGACATCATATTTCTCCATAATGTTACTCCAATTATACATTGAAGTTGTCATTATTTATCAAACACTCATAATGGACAGATGATAACAGAGTCAAAAAGGACAGTTGGTATATTCACTAAAGTATAGAGTTAACCGAGAGCACTGATCACACCCAGAGTTAACCGAGTATAGTGATACCTGAGCTAACAGACTATACCGAGTAGTAGACAACACCGAGCTACATAGCATAACTGAGATACATAGTCTACACCGAGAACCGAGAGACAACATCAACCAAGTGGAAAAAAGGCCACCTAAAAGTTTGTTATGGAATATTATTCTATGTAACAACTTTTTTCTGACCTAGATAACCGTTTACACGATCGAGGAGAACATTAATTACAGATTTACAACATTAATTATTTACGTCTCCTATGTCTAGATGATAAAGATAAATTATGTACACCGTTGATCTTAGGGTAGGGATGTAATTGTTAAGCCCTAATTAGGTCATATCCTTTGATATATAAATTTATATATGTCAATTTGTAATGTATGTTGATCAAGCAATGATCAAGTAGCTACCATACTACAAACATCAAAGATCAGACAAGGTATTTTAAGGACAAAGAATATATTGTAGAAATCAGTTTTCAGAACTAAGGCAAGGCTACCGAGCAGAACAGAGCAGAAGGTATTATCATTCAAATTCATGTGATAAGTTTTGTATGCACTTAATGGATCTGTATCAGCAATATTAAGATTGTATATCTTTCAGATCAAAATTTATATTACTCTCTAACAATTGTATTAGACCTCAAAATATCTTAATAGAGTAAACTTAAACGTCTTATTGTAAATCTCTTAATCAAGTGCACACATACACTAGTAGAATTGGCACCTTTTTTTAATGAAAATTGGTCAAATTTTCTACCTAGATTGGTTCAATGATCCACAAATGGTCTTGTCGCTATTTTTCTAGTTGAGATTTTGATACATTGTTGTTAAGGTCAAATGTTCTACGCCAATCTTGGTCAAAATTGACATCTACAAGCAACAAGTTTATTCGTTAAACATTCAACCAATGTCAGTTGAAATGTTTGGCCCATCTGAACAGGATGCCAAACCCACGATGCTAAATTTTGACCAATGTCGGTCAAAATATTTGGCCCATTCGACCAAGATGTCGAGCCCACGACACTAAATTTTGACCAATGTCGATCGAAATGTTTGGCCCATCTGACCAGGATGCCAAACCTATGACACTAAATTTTGACACTGAATGGTCAATATGTAGACCAGTCTTGGTAAGGTTTTTGACCAAAGTTAGTCAAAATTTTGACCAATATGGAATGTTAAAAAAAACACCTGAAGATAAATATCCAGAGTAATCACCAACGACATCCTAGTCGGTGATTATTCTGGATATTTATCTTCAGGTGTTACTTTGCATTAATATATATACCTAAATTTATCTTTCTTGCATGTGTATCATATTCTCCTTGCCTCTCTATTTCCTGCACCTGTATATATGGCTACACAAGTAGATGCAAGATATAAAATTCATAGTTTATTACATACAAGATCGTAAGATAAGCTACATCAATAACTTAGCTAAATCAATCATAAGGTATTTAAAACTAGTTTCGTAAAGAGATGCAAAATATGTAAAATATTGGTAAGGGGTGGCAAGATCAAGGAAGAACTCAAAAGTACAAAACCTTGTAACCACCTGGATTTGGTCTATTCCAACTATAGACCCTATTTTCCCTAAGTGTGAGCATACCCCCAATTATGCTCAAACAACCTTGTTACTGCTTGGCATAATTCTTTTAAAACCAATTTAATCTCCTAAAGTGATCAAATCACTAAATTAATTACTTTTAGCCAAAATCAAAATTAATCAAATACATGGCTAAAATAATTAATTTTCTAGGAATTAAATAAATTCCTAAATCAATTTCTCACTTGCAAAAGAACCCATTCCCCTAGACTAATTAATTTAATTAAATTGGCTATAGTCCTATTGATTATTAAAAAACAATTAAATGTTTAAATAATTAATATCCCTATTTTTGAATGAATTAAATAAGTTTTACTCATTTCATTAATATTCCTCTAAACCCCTAACCTAACCCACTTTAACAACTTTGACTCTGGGTTCGAACCTATCCCAACCCATTCACTCTTGCTAAATATATTTCTAATCCTAACTCTATCCTAACCCACCTCCTAATGTTGTCACATTCCATTAAGGAATGATTAAGGACTCCACCCACTTGAGAAAGTCAAGGAATCTCAAGATTCCTTTCCTCAAAGTCCATCTTCTCAAGCTTGCCTCTTACACCCTTCCCATGCTTCTTTAAGGCTCTCATTAATGCCTCATTAATGGAGATTCCTTAAGCCCATGCTTCTTCAATGCCTTTGGCATTTATTTCTCTTACACTTCATTAATGAGTTTTTCAACTCCATTAATGCATTGTCCCCCCTTTATCTCCTCATTCTTCTATAAATAGAAGGTGTTTTTTAGCACAAATAAGCCCGTAATTTTAGAATCAAATGCATTGTTATGCTGTTAGAATAAACATAGAATCATATCACATTTTAGATTTCATGTTTAGGCATTATTATTTTCATGCTTTTTAGAGCTAGAATGCATGCTTAATAGTTAAATAGTTTGTTTTTAACTCAAATCTTTCATGCTAAGTCGTATATGTCACTGATAGTAGCATAATCTGAGGGTTGTTATGTTGCTTATCATACTCTTCTTAGTTAGAAAGAAATGGGTCAATTTTAGTGCTTTATATGCTCATCTAACCATGTTTTCCACTAATGCAATGACCTATTGAAGTGTTGTGTCGCAGGTAACAGGTACAATATTTCACACACACATTTATGGCGCCCACCATGGGACACGATTCAAGATTTGCCTCATTTTTTACCTCATTTTTCACTAATCTTTCCTCCCAATTTTTCAGGTCCAGAATCGCATCTAGTCATTTTGGCTCGCATACGGGATACGCCCTCGCACCGTAGAAAATGAGGCTCGCATCCGAGATTTCCATGATCATTTTTGGTTCAGAATCGCATTTGGGGAATATTCAATCGCATATAGTGACAAGGGCTTGCATCTAGTATATGGTATCACATCCTGTGTTTTAAGATCACATCTAGTGAAAAATCTTGCGTACTTCATTGCCTAACCTCTAACAGTTTGATCACTTTGGTTTTTGTCTTTTAAAGCAGCCTAACTAGTGTTTGCAGGTTGCTATCAAAGGTTTTTTTGGGAGTTGAACAAATAATACTAACATAGTTTTTCAGGTTTCCCAACCCCCATCTTGACCTATATTTACATGCTTTTTACACTAAAAACATTTTCTAATCTTCTACTAAGCTGACTAGAGGACTGTGCTCTTTTTGTTTTAAGGAAAATCATAAACTCACACATCAGTTTATGAGTTGAAAGAAATTTGAAGATAACTGAACTGAGAAAACATAACTAAATTTCTTTCAGATCAGTAAATGAACAACTCAAAGCACTAAATTTGTGGGTTAAATGAACAATCTCATTGTCTAATTTTGGGGAACATAAATTGAACAAGCTACTCATCTAAAATTACAAATAATTGAACAATACAAACTTTACTTTCAAGCATTTTGTTTTCCATAAAGTAGGAACATCTTAAATCAAGCACACCATTGCTTGAGGGAATGAACTATTTGATTGACTCTATTTTGGGAGAAAACTGCATGGATTAGGAGAGTATGCTCTTCTTCTTTGGAGGAATCAGAAATCTAGACTTCCTACGCTCGCCAATCCTTTGTACACTTATTTAACAATAGAGGGCCTGCCAGTTGAGGAAAAAATCTCCTGGGAATGACCCAATTGAGGACAGGTTTTACGCCAACCCTTCCAACTCACTATAAATAATTGCTTCCTCATAGGCCAAAGCCTCATAAGATGAAATTAGTTTTGTTCATGGAATTTCGACATCATTCCTTGAACATGCTTGGGTATGTGTAGAGCGAAGCCGCTTGAATCTTGCTTGTGAGACTACACATATTTGAGTACTCATAGGGCTATACACCTCAATTTTTCCTTGTGTAATTCTATGGGGGATGGTTTCAAATAGATTGCCCAATCATAGACAACACTTAAACTGAAAGAATTCCTAATTCATCCTCGAAAGGGTGATAATCCTTGTGCAAGGAAAAAAGTAATTGCCCCAAAACACTCATCATATTGTACCCTCACTTGCATTTGGAGTCGGCTAATACAACATCATGACTGGAGCCATTGCGTGCTTGGTGATGGTTGTATTCTGATTAGCATTTGAGTGTGTACCTAAGTCAACAAGCAAGGATTTTCATCCTCCACCTAGAAAATAGGGATAAGATGTGTGCCTGTTTCACCCTTTAACAATGCAACAATGCTTGACGTAACTGACAGGTCAATAAAAATATAACATTTTTTAAACAAGCAACAAATTTCAATGCTAGGTCAACACATGTGTTTTCATTCACTAAAAGGTCTCAAAACTCAAAACCACAATTAGATGAACTTTATGCACTTCCAACATGAATTTTTCAAATCTGACAGAGACATTAGAAAATTGCATCTTAGATTTCCTGGCTCATTTTTGGTATCCTAGCTCACATCTGGTTAACACATCATCACATCTAGGGTTCTAGCTCGCATCTAGGGTCGTCAGTAGCTTGCATCCTATATTTCTAGGCTCGCATTTTGGAGCTCGTGTCTAGGATAGTGGGCACTTGCAGAATAGCTTCTCAAGAAAACTCAGTTGATTTGGATACCCTTTTGGCTCTTTAGTCTACCCCTGTTGTCTCTTCTAGTCTCCCTGTTGCTATGTCAAAACACTTTTTCAGATGTCTACCTTGCATGTCCATTCAGTTTTTCGTTATCCATCTTAATACGTGTGGTCTATCCACTTCTTACAACAACTTGGTTCCCAGATCACTATCAAGGCATTCTAACCCTCTTACACTGGAATCATTTACTTCCACCAAAACACAAATGATACTTCCACCAAAACACAAATGATACTTCCACCTAGACACACTCACTTAAACGATTTGAGATACTGCTTGACACTCTTGAAAAAATTTGATGAAGTTGAGGTATATCCACATGGTTAACACAAGACACAACAAGTACACATCTAAAGGATTTAAAGTGCCTCCTAAATCACCACATTTTCAAGGAGAAACATCTCGCAGTTCCCTACTCGATCTAGACTCTCCACAAATGGATAGAAACACTCGTGAATGGAGAGCATCTTTTGAGGAATATGACAATAGAAAAATCCAAAATCATGAAGATATTGATGGAAAAGAAGAACCCACATTTGAACATCCTCTATTTGAATTGGGTAGTGAGGAAGACATCACTGAAGAAGAGTACGATAAACTCAAACAAAGAAAGAGGTTTCACAAGATACTGGAAAAGATGATTGAAGAGGATAAAGAGAAATACTTCCTCCATTTAGCGTCCACTGCTGTAAAATCACCCAAGGATTATGATGTTGAACAACTAACAGAAAAGGAGATACCAACTCCTATTTCTATTCTTTCCAAACAACTTACCTTAATGAAAATGGATCTTGTGACTCTCAAGCAAGAGAAGGCTAAACCCAAAACAAAATATTTAGTGGACTCCATTTGTCCATTTCCTTTCAACAAAAGTATCACTATGGTTCCATTCCCTCCCAACGTGGCATGGCCAAAATACGACAAGTATACAGGAGAGACCGAGCCACATGACCATGTTTGAGAGTTTTGTTCTCTTAGCATAGAGTACATGCATGAACCTACTTACCTCATGCAACTTTTCCCTGGAAGTCTAGGAGGCAACGCCATGGAATGGTTCTCAAAACTTACACCCAAGGTCAAAACTTTGCAGGAGTTAATACAATAGTTCATCCAACATCACTCCTCTAATATCCAGCATGATGTGACTATGATGGATCTGTGCAACACTAAACAAAAGACTGGCGAATCCTTTACCCACTTTCTACATAGGTGGAGGAAAATCTTTGCACAGTATTCAAGATTCATTCCTGAATCCAAGAAAATGGAAATCTTCGTCAATAACTTGATACTAGAATTAAACTACGCATTGCAGATAAAAGATTCTCCTAGCTTTGACAGGATGATCAAGAATTCCCTTTGTATCGAAGAAGTTATGGTCAAAAAGGGGGAGATCACTCTTCAAAATGAAAACAAACCTAACAACTCCAACTCCAAACGTAAATGGTGGAAGGAAAACAAAAATGTTGTCAATGATGGCATAGTAGACGCATCCAATGTTGGTCCTAAACCTGAAGTATTCAATCTAACTAATAGCATGCAAGCAAGCAAGGATGCCAAGGTAACAACCCCCGTACCCAAAGCAAACAATGATAATAGAAAGGGTCAACAATGGACTTTAAAACCTCAAAGAACATTCACTCCTTTGGGAGAGCCTCTCGAGACTGTTTTACAGACACTTCTAGAAAACAAAGTTCACACAATCCCAGATTCCAACCATGGGAACCAGCAGTTAAACCAATATGGTGGGATGATAATTATTATTGTATCTTTCACAAGAACAAAGGACATAAGACTAACAATTGCCTTAAGCTTAAACATTTTATTCAATACCTCATCGAAGGAGGTAAGATCAAAGTGGATGGAAACACTACCAATGAAGATCATACAACATTTAACAAACCATTCCCTAACTACAACAAAGGGGAAACATCTAAAGGGAAAGGTAATTAAGTAAACCACACCTACTCCAATAAGGATAATGTGATCAATATGCTAGACATTAAAACTGAATCAATTAATGTGGTCACAATCAAAGGTGTTTCTTTCCAATCAAATGCAGTGACTCAGAGCCAAGCACAGGTCACGATCAAAGGACCCAATTCTTCCCCAAAACTAGCATCAACGTCCAAGGTTCCCATCATTACTATCCCCAAACCAGCAGCAAAACACATGGTTACTATTCTTGCAGCAAAGTATGACTTGGTGGACCAATTGCAATGAACCTTTGCCAAAATTTCTATTTTTGAGTTGCTAAAAATATCCACAGTGCATAGGGAAATCCAAGAACAAGCCTTACATGCCGCAAATGTACCAAAGGACCTTGATATAGATAAATTCCAAGCGATGGTCAATCACATCTCATCACCACATTACCTCTCCTTTTTTGAAGAGGATGATAAATCATTGACACATCCACATAATCAACCCCTCCATATTGAAGTCCTCATTCATAAATCCCATGTTAGACGTGTATTGATAGATGGAGGCACAAGATTGAATATTTGTACACTTAATCTAATCAGGAAATTGGGTCTCTCAGAATAGACCATTGACTATAGAAGCAAAATAACTATCAAAGCTTATGATGAGGAAGAAAGATCCTCTAAAGGTCTTATTGTTTGACCCATCAAAGTCAGACCAATTGAAAGGAATGTTGTATGTCAAGTTCTAGACCTACCCCTGGCCTACAACATCTTGTTGGGGAGACCATGGACTCACAAAATGCAAGTTGTGCCATCTACTTACCACTAGTGTATCAAGTTCCCACATAATGGGGTGGAAGTGACAATTCCTACGTATGTTAACTATTCTTGTAACAATATCAAAGCAGGTAGTATGATTCCACATAACAAGGAATCTATGGATGATATTGCTCCTAAGACTACCAAGGACATGGTTATGAAGATTTTTGGCAAAACCTTAAAACTTGAAGAAACGGGTATGGGAGAATACAAGCTGGACATGAATTTGTCACTAATAGAACTTCTAGTGTCACCAAGATCCTATGGAAAACCTTACTTGACATTTACACCTACTGCATCTAAGGAGCCAAAAATCCACAAAGAAATTGGCATGATAAAGGCATCCACATCTTCTTTAGATAACATAGAAGAACAAGCAGTCTTGGACTGGCTTTACAAAGGAGAATCGATGGAAGCTGAGGTCAAACATGTAGAGATATCCCCAGAATAGTATGGAAAAGGATATGATCTCCTCAAGAAAATGGGATACAAATGAAAATGACCTCTAAGTGACATAGGAAGAGGAATTATTGAACCTGTACACATGGAGCTCAGAAATACTAGAGATAAAATAGGACTAGGTTTTAATACTGAATCTGACAAACCCACTTCAAAAGATAGTCTGACCTCTAACAAAGGGAGTGATGAAATAGATGAGATAGTGCTAGAACTGTGGCCTTATGAAATATTATTACATGTTGGCACCGAGAATCCCAAATATCAAGGAGAGTGCTATGTACCAAGCTTTGAGGTACCACAAGATCTTCACACCCCTTTGTTAGCACAACCTCCTATTCAAGAGGTAGGAGACATAATAGTAGTTGATCCAGAGGTACCATTGATAGCAACAACTAAAAAGAGCACACCCCGATAGCTAGAGTCACATCCTAACTGGGGGAAATTAGTAATGATCACACATGTCCTTGATCTACCATACTTTGATCCACAGATAGCTAACTGAGTACACCAAATAACTATTGTTGAATACTTAAACAGATCTGATGATGAAATCACTGACTCTCATGATTATGAATGGGATGAGCTATCTGTCACCACATAAGACATTGAAATAGATACAATTCACATGTTTGTGGCTCCCTCAGCACCTCATGAACACTCTAACACTACTCCCAACAACACCAATATTCTTGAAGCAGAGGAAGAGTTCCTTCCCCCAATCATTGATGGAGAGACTGGTGTTCTCATAAGTCTAGAAGAATTTCAGAGGTGACAAGCAAGAAGCCTCCTTTTACGAAGAGATGATGATGAAAGTTCTACTGACGAGTCACTAGATTTTGGTCCACATATGACTAACAATAACCCTTTTAACGATGATCTAGCTCTCATTGATCTAAACATCAAATAATTTAACTAAACAGGACATGTCATGTCAGTTAATAGTCTTGACACTAATGCAATGCGGTCCTTCCCAGAGTCTGATTCCTTGTCTTTGATAAACCCAGACCTAATTGATTGGACTAGTATGGATCCTACTCCTATCTTTGAATTTCCCAATGACTACACCTTCGCTTGCTATCTAAACACTTGTGAACCTTATCCTTCTTCCACCAATGCAAGGAGTGTGAATATGTCATAGGAGGATATCAAGTTTCTCAGTCAAAAATTGAAAAATAAAAATAAAAATGGAAATAATGGTGAAAACCATGTTGTGGCAGTGTCAGATCCTAAAATACTAAAAACAAAAGACGTATTTGATGGTGAAAACCTCTCATAGGTGCCAAAGGATGAGATTCTTGATATCCTCCCTGAGCACTTTCAGGAAAGGTCTTCAGTTTTGATAGAACCAACACAGCTAGTTAATTTGGGTGCAATTGAAGATCCTCAAATAGTACACCTAGCACAATATTTTTCAGAAGAAGAGAAGACATAGTTCACGAAGTTCCTAAAAGAGAAGAAGATCAACTTCGCATGGTCTTATATAGATATGCCTGGACTAGATCCTAATCTAATCATGCACCACTTATCTATAGCTCCCAAAATCAAGCCCGTGAAATAAAAACTTAGAAAGATGCATCCTCATGTTGCATTGCTAGTAAAAGTGGAGCTAGAGAAATTGTTGAAAGCTGGATTTATCAGAGTCATTGCCTACGCAGGATGGATCTCTAATGTGGTCCATGTATCTAAATCTGATAAATCTATCAGGATATGTATGAACTTTAGAGACTTAAACAAAGAATGTCCTAAGGATGACTTCCTACTACCTAATATTGACATGATCATAGACCTCCTAGCAAGCTACCAAATTTATTCATTAATGGATGGTTTCTCAGGCTATAATTAGATAAAAATTGCCCCTGAGGATCAAGAGAAAATTGCATTTACATGCACATGGGGCACCTTTTGCTGGAACGTCATGCCATTTGGGTTAAAGAATTTCAGTGCTACATATCAAAGAGAAATGACTACTATATTCCATAATATGATGCATAAAAAAATGGAGGATTACGTGGATGACACCTTAGCCAAATCCAAAGAAAGGAGTACTCATATTTCTGATTTACGAAAGATATTGGATTGAATGGAGCAATTTCAACTCAGGATCAATCCAAAGAAGTGTGCCTTTGGGGTCCAATCAGGAAATCTCTTAGGGTTTATTATCTCAGTGAACGGAATTGAGGTAGATCCTACAAATGTCAAAACTATACTAGAGATGACTCCTCCACGCAACATTAGTCAAATGAGGACATTGCAAGGGAGACTCTAATCAATTAGGACGTTCATGTCACAACTTGCTGATAGAGCACAACCCTTTACCAAATTACTACATAAAGGGGTCACCTTCAAATGGGATGAACACTGTGAAGCCAACTTCAGGGAATTAAAAGGGTACCTGGCTACTCTTGTTCTTATGGCACCCATTCATGGAAAGCCATTACTCCTATATATTTCAGCTACAGCTACATCACTAGGAGTATTTCTAGCCCAAGAGGATGAAACTAAGAAAGAAAGATCTATCTACTATATCAGTAGAACACTAGTCTCCTATGAACTCAATTATAGAATTATTGAGAAAGCATGCTTAGCCGTTGTCTTTGCATCACAGAAATTGAGACACTACATGCTCTCACATATAGTAAGGCTCATTGCTAAGATCAATCCTTTGAAATACCTCCTGTGCAAAACAACATTAACAGGGCGTCTGGAAAAATGGGTCCTCATTCTAAGTGAATTTGATATTGATTATGTAGACAAGAGGGCTATTAAAGGACAAGTTCTCGTGGATCAACTAGCTGATTCACCACTCCAAGATGATGAACCTTTAAGGATTGAATTTCCAGATGAGACCATTATGCATCTAACTGAGTATCCATGGAAGATGTACTTTGATGGTTCTTTCACGCAACAAGGCTCTGGAGAAGGAGTTCTATTCATAAATCCTCAAGGCTACAAGATACCCAAGTCTTATAGATTGGTGTTTCCATGCACGAACAACATTTCTAAATATGAAGCATTGGTAAACGGTCTTAAGCTTTCCATGGAGTGGAAGATTGTAGAGTTACACGTGTATGGTGACTCCCAGCTCATTAGCAATCAAGTCAATGGAGATTACTAGAAGAAAGATGAGAATTTGACACCCTACAAACAACTAGTTGATGACCTAAAGAAGTGCTTTATCTTTATCACATTCCAGCAGATACCCAGAATAGAGAACAAAGCTACAGATGCCATGGCTACATTGGCGTCCATGTTACAACTCGAGGAACATCAATTCCACTATGAATTCTTGGTGGAAGAACTATCCTATCCTGCCTTTGATACCCCTGAATACCAAGTAATTTGTGCTTTGAACACCCCAAACCAATCTCGGTATGCTAATATCATTGCTTACCTCACTGACCAAACTATTCCCAACAATCTATCTAGAAATGAGAAAAGAGCCCTGATTAGGACATCATCACATTATGTCGTCATAACTAATAACTTATATTGATGAGGTCTTGATGGTATGCTTCTTAGATGTTTAGAACTTGAAGAGTCCAATCACGCGTTAAAAGAAGTCCACGAAGGTGTATGTGGATCACATTCGAACAACTTTTCACTAGCAAAGAAACTGCTCAGAGTAGGCTATTACTAGCCTACCATGGAAAAAGATGCTATTCAGTTTTCCAAAATATGTCTTAAATGTCAGATACATGGAAATATCATCCATGCTCCTGCCAGAGAACTTATACCTTTCATTACACATTGGCCATTTCAGCAATGGGCCTTTGACTTGGTTGGATAAATATATCCCAATTCTTCAAATGGACACAAGTTCATCATTACGACCACTGTGTATTTCACAAAGTGGGTCGAGTTCATGTCGCTAATCAAAGCCATTGGAAAATAGGTGGCTATATTCATTATGAACTACATTATCTATAGGTATGGGATACCCTCATCTGTTGTAACAGACAATGGAGGCCAATTTAAAAATCAAGACATTGATGACCTTTGTGAACAGTTCCACATCACTCAACATTGATCCTCAATCTATTATCCTCAAGGTAATGGATAGGTCGAGGCATCTAATAAGAATATTCTCAAAATCCTACACTGAACTATAAGTAAGTCTAGCAGAGACTAGAATCTACAACTAAATCTGGCACTTTGGGCCTACAAAAAAAGCATCAGAACACCAACTAGAGCCATTCCATTTGCTCTAGTCTATGGCGTTGAAGCAGTACTACCTATTGATGTTGAAATCCCATCTTTGCAAATAGCTTTACAAGGTCTTGTTACTAATGAGCAATACCGCATTGATAGGGTGAATTCTTTAGACCTACTTGATGAGCGCAGACAACAAGTGTTCAATCATCTGAAGGTGTACCAAGCACACATGTCCAAAGGGTACAATAAAAAGGTTAAACCAAAAAAATTTGAATTGGTGGATCTCATCCTAAAGGAGAATCCTAAGAACCAGCCCAACAGAGAACAAAAGGGAAAATTTGAACCTAATTATCTGGGACCTTATGTTATTACTGCTATTTTTGGGACTGGAGCCTATCAACTGGCTACACCTGAGGGAGACTTACTTACAGATCCTATCAATACTTTACATTTGAAGTGGTTCTATGCTTGATGTTCAGCTAGTGAAGCTTGTACAATGAAATATTTCTCAGAAAATACCAAACACATTCAGAAATTGATCCTAAAGAAATCCAAAAATAGTGGAAAAAGTCCTGAAGAAAGGTATCCTTGGTGAAAACCTAGAAAACAGGCACCTTGATACTACAAAAACATTCAAAAAAAGCAAAAATAGAAAAAAATTTGAAAAAGAAAAAACTGCCTTGATGACAACCTAGTAAAACAGGCATCCTGGTAGAAAAAAGAAGAAAAAAATGTTGCCAAGTGGTGAAAACCTGGCAATCAGGCATCACTTGTGTTCAGTTCTCCATCTATCAATGCATTACTGATACTAAGCCTTCATGATTACACATGTGCTAAGAGTTGACTTTGTTTCCTACACAACTATCTTATCCTCGCTTGGGATTTGTCTGCATTTCTATCTTAGGATCAAGTCATTCTACACTGGGGGCATCTTTGCCAGCATGATAGGTTGTGTCTACTAGGTCGTCATAGGATATTTTTGTCTTCTGACACAATGATACTTGATGTTTTCACCAAACTGTCACTTTCATGAAGCAAGGATGGCACAAACATGAACGATGTTCCCATGATCTACATTGGATTGCAAACAGGAATAACATTGTACACAAACCTGGAACACATATTGCTTGAATTCCAAACTTTTGATTGTTGAATCTCTACTACACTTGAAAAATGAATCAATAGTATTTCTCAATACTACTTAAAAATAGTTTGATCTTGGTTTGATTATCACTCTTTTATGTACCCATGATGTTTTCACTGGGGGCATCTAAGCAGTTATGAATTTTATTTGATTGATTCACAATTGATAGTTGGTATGTCTTCAGAGTTACTCCATGACGTTTGTGCAAAGACAAAGAGTCACAAGGATAGGGGGCATAACATTTTCTTGGTTTTCTATGTATGGTGATTGTTCCAAATGATCCTATAAATTTCACCTAACCTGAATGTTTATGGTAAGAGCTGCCAACATGAGTGGATAGCCACAAATATCTCGATCTTCATTATGTGTAAACTATGGTGAGGTTGGAACAATTTCCTTGTCTATTTTCTAAAAGACTCAGATTCTTGCTAAGGTATATGAAGCATAATGTACCCAAGGATATGAATTTTCAAGGTCATTGTGGGTCCAATATCTTGCCTTACATAGAATCTGATATATTAAAAGGAAGGTGACTATCTTGTCATCCTAGCTTCTATGCCTTGATACCTAAGTCTATTTCTGACATTCCAATAAAACATAGTATTCATACTTTCATAATATCAGTGGGCATTAGTGATGGTTGTACTATCAAGTGGTATCCATTCTGAAAAGTGCCCAATGATGATAAAAAGGCTACAATATCTGCAAGTCAGTGACAAGTCCTAGGAGTCTGCATATAGCTGCATTTAAAGATTGCATGATGCATTTGTGAAAGAAGTAAAAGCATAAGGAATTTAGGCTCAAAAATTATTTCTATTTTCTTCTTCTAAAAATCCAAGTTAATTACATACATTTATTATTACTGATATCAAATATCGTTGCACATCCATAGCATACATTTTTCATTCATAAAATGAGGCAGAAGAAAATACAAAAATAAAGCATTTACGCATTGCATTTTTTTTTCTACATCCTAAATGCATCCATACATTTTAATTGCATAAGAAAAACTCAAAAACATACATTTGCATATTCACATAGTATCATTTGAAACATATTTATATCAGTGATAAATCAAAAATGCATAAATAATGTCATCATCTAAATCTAACTCATCATACAACCAAGCTATAATCACATGTGCAAATAAATCTATCAAAGCAAAGAGACACCATAAAACATGTCAGAATCAGAAACAACTACATCATATATATATCTCAAACATGGTACAGGTCAAAATATGACACAAGTCTACATAAAGAATATCAACGTATTAGAGGATTAGAAAGAAATCTAATATATATATGTCAAATACAAAAGAAAGATCGCAAAAGGATCCAGATATATAGTATACATGTGTAACAAAAAAAAGAATCAGCTTTGGCTCCCCCCTCTCCCTGATCTAGAGGAGGAGGAGGAGGTGGTACGAATGGAGGAGGAGGAGGCATCACTCCCTCTGACTGTTGTGCTAGGCATGAAAATGATGCAACTCTCTATCCCTCTAGCACTGCAGCATGGTATAAAGCATAATAATATGTATCTCTTTGTGCTTGATGGACTGCAGTCTAAGCCTGTATATCTCACTCTATTCTAAGCCTCTCCAGCTGTGTATCTCGATCAGAAATAAAAGCATCTTCTACTGTAATCCTGGCCTCTATTGTTGTAGCTCTAGCCTCTAAATCCATAACCCGGACACTAAGCTTCTCTCTCTCCTGGTCACACTGAGATAATGAGTGCCCCTCTCAGCCAGAACCCCTGCCAAAATCTTGTCCAGAAGGCCTATACTAAGATCTATCAGGCTGTCTCTGTTGATCCCCTGTAAGTAATGGACCTAGATCTACCCGGGGAGAAACAAATCTAAATTGGGTGCACCGACCCTCTCCACTACCACTAGCAACATCTGCATGGACACCCACAGCACCACCACCCTTTTCATCTCCTTCATCATCCCCCTCATCTAGAGGCTGCCTCCCATCTATACCTCCACCTCTACCACCGTCTCTCCCTCCATGCATTTTGATTCCCCTGTCTCTCTGAGCTCCTCCTCTCCCTCTGGTGGGATGATCCTCAGGATCATAATATATCGGCTCCTCTATATGAGGAATGACCTCCCCTAGCACTGTGAATCGAGGAAATGGATGATGAAGCATCTCTACTGTGTACCCATTTGAGCAACCTGCATCTGCAATATCCAGGCGGAGATCCCAATCTACTCCAACCATGTCCCTAATCACCTACTAGATGATCTCATACCTAAGTTGGGCACCCCACAATGGTGCCTCATCACAGATCCACACATATATAGTAATGTCATGTATCTTGCCCTGCCATTGGCCATACTGTTTTAGAACTCAAGTGTGCACGAACCACTCTACGATATATCTAGTCCTCCTAATGAGTTACCTGCTCTAGAACAAAAATGGAACCTATCGAGCATCTGAGGTCCACTCCTCACAATCTAGGTATGGTCACCAGACTACCTCTGTCATATCATCAAAGAGTCGTCGCCAATACTCTACCTTGCCCAGATGGGGCTGCTAAATAATACTTGCATACATATATACATAAGCCTGCTCTAGTGCATGTTGTCTATCAACTATCGGCCGTGTAATAGGGATGTGCTCCCAGACCCAGATCTGAAGAATCAAAATACCCACAGTCATGCTCCAGGTATAGTGGTACACAATCTCATGAAGCTCATAGTACATATGGGCTAAGATACAACTTCCCCATGCAAATCTCCATCTATGGATGACCATCTTCTCTAGCATGTCAACCCATATGACCATGAGCCCGTATTTTCCTCTGTCTGGCATCAGGATGCCACCAATCAAGCCTGCTAAGTATACAGATAATCGATCGTAGTGATTGCACATGTAATCCCAGGAGAGGTATCTCTGATCAATACTATCATCATTGAAATATCAACGAGCTGCACCAATCGCAACCTCAGAACTCACCTCAAAGCACACCTTGCGGCCCATGATGGGAACACGTAGTATCTGCCATAAATCCTCAAGGGTAACTATAATCTCCCTAGTCGAAAGATGGAAGGTGTTGTGCTCTGAGTGCCATCTCTCAGCAAGAGCAGTCAACAACCCTCAGTTTACCCCTATCTTAGGTAAACCTATCAAAGATTGTAATCCATAATGGATCATTGTCTCCTACTCCTCAGCTGATAATAGTCTAGACAAGGCAAGCACATGACCTGGATATGTGCCTCTAAATGTGACTACCTCAAAATACGCCTATTTTGGCACATACAAAGACAAATCAATTTTTTTATCTCCAACAAAGATGTAGAATCCTGATCAGCTAAGTAATTTAGGGTTTGTAACAGACAAATAGTTCAAAAAGGATAAGTTTCTAACTCTAAAAATGAGATGTGATACTAGAAGGATAGGGTGCGATCTCTTTTACCGGATGCGATCCTAGAAATACAGGATGCGACAGAGAATACCAGGTGTGATCCCCAAAATCTGGGATGTGACCCCAAAAATAGGGTACGATCCTAAAGGGACAGGAAATGACACAAACCAAAAATCCACGAGTTAACTTAGCTAAAAATAGCAAAACAAGATGCGATCCAGGAAATCCTGGATGCGATGTAGAAATCTAGAAAAACCAGATATGACACAGGTTTGACGGGGTGTGATCCAAAATTCTAGATGCGACCCAGAATTTATAAGGCTATAAAAGCTGTAAAAATGCATGAAATTCAAATTTGCAAACTTCACAAGGTAGTTCTACGAGCACTTACTGGAGGTGGGTAGTCGGTCGGGTGCTAATGTTGATGGCTAAGCTCAAAACGATGCTTCTTAATAGGGACCACCATCTTCTCTACAAAGCTCTTAGATTTACTATGGATAAAAGTGAAAATGAATATTAAAATGGTAATTTTTTAGGCTTATATTGGTCTTTTGAGCTATTTAGGAGTTCCAAAACTCCTCCCAGGCAACTAAAACTACATTTTTGCTCTCTATTTGATCAATTGGGAACCAAATTGAAGGTGCCTAAGGTATTTTGTGCAGCACAGTAACATTTTTGTGACAACTCCTGAAAATGCAGATTTGCTCCATTTGTTCAAATAATCCATCAAATTGCACATTTCACCATATATCTTGGTAAGACATCATTTTATCAGTCTCACCACTCCCATTTTTATGTAATTAACTTGATACCATGTGTTTATTATTAAACACACCCTCTTTTTCATTTCTTTTACTCTGTTCTTTCTTTCCCTAACCGCTTCCTGCAAATGATACATTCTTTCCACTAAGGGATTTTATTATTTTCCTTCGATTTCGCTCCTAAAGGGGCATGATCACACTATTATCAATCAAATTCTTTCTCTAAACATCATCAAAAATGACTTCGTTATCAAACAACTAGGGGCATGACAGTTTCCTTGACTAAGTCAAAACTGTTGGATAGAAAGCTTTGGTTTTCATAAGCTAGATATCTTGTGTTTCCTCATTTTAAAAGATTCTTATTAAGCTCCTAGCAGCTTCATACTGGCTTTTGGACAACAACCAAGTTTAGAATCAGTATTATCAATCTTTGGACGATAACCAAGTTCAGAATTAGTATCTTAAAAATCTTTTATTGACCTTTGATCGACAACCAAGTTCAAAGTCAATTCTATCAGTTTAGTTCGATCAAGTGCGAGACTAGTCTCATCATGGATTTTTCGTTCAATCATGAGCAAAATTCTCAATTTTTCTGAAGTCAAAATCAAAAACTTTCTTTGAATCAATGCATTGCTCGCAGACCAATTCAAAGAGGGGCAAATGTAACCACCTGGATTTGGTCTGTTCCAACTATAGACCCTATTTTCCCTAAGTGTGATCATACCCCCAATTATGTTCAAACGACCCTGTTACTGCTTGGCATAATTCTTTCAAAATCAATTTAATCTCCTAAAGTGATCAAATCACTAAATTAATTACTTTTTTCCAAAATCAAAATTAATCAAATACATGGCTAAAATAATTAATTTTCTAGGAATTAAATAAAGTCCTAAATCAATTGCTCACTTGCAAAAGAACCCATTCCCCTAGCCTAATTAATTTAATTAAATTGGCTATAGTCCTATTGATTATTAAAAAGCAATTAAATGTTTAAATAATTAATATCCCTATTTTTTAATGAATTAAGTAAGTTTTATTCATTTCATTGATATTCCTCCTAATCCCTAACCTAACCCACTTCAACAACTTTGACTCTGGGTTCGAACCTATCCCAACCCATTCACCCTTGCTAAATCTAATTCTAATCCTAATTCTATCCTAACCCACCTCCTAATGTTGTCACATTCTATTAAGGAATGATTAAGGACTCCACCCACTTGAGAAAGTCAA
>MU225465.1:94529-114113 GCA_018584345.1 Thuja plicata
GAACCCCCCCCCCCCCCATAATGTTGAACAGGGAGAGGGGTGACAGGAACACTGAAATGCAATGCTAGAAACATCTGCAAGAAGAAGAATCAGGAACACCAATAGTGCAACAGAAGTAGTAGCACAGGATAAAGGGCAGTGTCATAGACACACAGCATGGGCTAATTTCGTGGAAGGTATGCTCACTTGACAAAGGTGGATGAGCACAAAAGGCAAAACATCATAACCCCCATGGCACTTTATAACTGAGTGCGAGTACAAACAAACACAAGGTGCTCGAAATCCTAGATATGCAAAAGCAGGCACTTTATCTCAGTGCATTTACAGAAAAGAGAATGTTACAGAAGAGAAGCATACAATGCTCAGAAGTCAGAAAGAAGAGTGAGCTAGAAGAACAGAAGAAGAGATCCTAGGACCTGTAGAACCCAAGTAATCCGCCAGAGTGTGAAAGAGAAAAACTTGGAGGAGAAAGAACTTGGAGCAGAATCTAGATAAAAGACCCCTGCAACTGAAAAACTCACTGAACCAGCTTTTCGACGATGTCTGGTTTGCCAAAAACAGAGTCCGGATGAGCAAGATATGGCTCCCGGAAGGTAAAACCAAATATCAGACTTTGACAGCAAAAAACATTGTCAAAATAGAAGAACCCAAAACCCCAACCTCCATCATTGGAAAGAGCTCGGAAAGAGTTTTCCGACGATATAAAGAAGTTGGAAAAATACCTCTGTATGCTTCAGATAGAGCGAAAACAGCGTCAGTAGGTCAAAAACCAAATGAACCGAAAGAAACCTCAGCCAAAAATGGCGAAGCCCGGCTAAACTGGCGAAACCCTCCAAATCTGGACTGCCTCCAAAATTCCCACCAAATTTGGCAGAAAAAATATATCATTTTTTTAATGAAAAAAAATAATAAAAAACAACAATTTTTTTTTATGAAAAAAAACAATTAAAAAAACAATTGTTTTTTTGAAAAAAAATAATTTAAAAAATAGCAATTATTTTTTTGAAAAAAAATAATTAAAAAAAATATGTATATTTTTTTATATATAAAAAAACACACAAAAAAACATGTTTTTTTTTTATTAAAGAAAAAAAATTAAAAAAACTTTATATATTTTTTAAAAAATATTAAAAAAAATGGCAGTCATTTTCTCTCTCCTCCATGCACAAAAATTGAGGTGGCACAAAAATTGAGGCAGCAAAGAAGTCGAGATGGCACAGAAATCGAGGCAAATTTTTGACTTGAAAAACGTGCCAAGAACTTTGAATGCAAAAATAGGGCCCAAATTTCAACTGTGTCTAAAATGGACAAACTTTATATGAAATTTTACTTTTCCAGGCCTTCTGGATGCAATGGTGAGGTCCGTTTGGGCCGAAAATGCTCCAAACAAAATGTCACCCATGGATTGAAGACAAAAACCTCGAGAAAGTTGAGATTTTCTCTTTCAAAAAACACACTTTAAACACTCCAGAATAGGCAGCAGCAGAGGGGCTTTCATACCATGAAGGATCTAAGAAATACTGATCCAATTACACCCAAGAACAACTACATGCAAAATACCTGTTATAGGAAGAAAGCATAAAGAAGGAAAAAGATGAAGAACTCAGAAGTTACTCAAAATGTGAGAGCGAAATTATAATTTGAATTAATGAACAATAATTACAAAGTTCAACCTTAAAAAGGTGAACAAAACCCTAAAAGGTAAAATCTAGGTTTGCACATTAATAATTAATAAAAGAATTAATTATTAATGCACCTAAGAAAAAGCTTAAGCAGTAAAGAGTAATAAAACAACTTAACTAATTAAATCAACAATGACGATGGTCAAATTTAGGTGTCTGCAACTATCACCTATCTTATCTTCGAAATTACTCTCCATGAGATACCAATTATATTGATAACTTGGACTCCTCACAAGCAAAGTGAACATACATGCAACCCCACATGACCAATGTGCAAAAAAAGCATTGATAATTAGTCATTTTTTCATATAGATATCCTCACTTAATTGATACATTGTGATTGATAACAAGTCACCTTCAAAACATAATAAAAATACAGAGACGAAGGTAAAAGACATAATCTTTCAGAAAGGACCTTGGACTAGAGCACCATAATGTTCATTATAAAGCTCGACCAAGACAACACATAAGTCATCAAAGCAATGAAATGAACAATAAATTGTAGGAATATAAGACATGAGGATTAACAAAAGTACAAGATAAAATCTCATTTAAAATATTTTCCATAAAAAAAGGGCATTCTCAAATTTGATGCCAAAACGAGAAAGGAAGTTTTGGAAAATGAAAGATTTTGAATAATAAGATGATTCATATGAATGTATTGAATGTCTTTAAATATGTGCACATAGAAACATCATACATTAGTTAGGAGCTAACTAAAATTGAATTTAAATATTTAAATTGGGAAGGACAAGTCCACAACTACAAGGATGCACCCATGAATATGAATTTTTCCTAGAATATTGAACTGACTAAATCATGTGTGTATGGAAATGTATGCATGAATGGGTGTAATAAATAAGAAGATATGACAACTATATAAGGATTTGTAAACATATGGATGTTGTGAATGGTAAGTGGATAGAAATATGTGTGGTGGACAGGTAGGTGAAATAGGGTAAGGGGCCCAAATTTGTACAATAGCATACAATATATCAATATATAAAGACACTCTAATCAAAATACACTCACAACTAACAACTAAACACAAAATGACACAAGTATAGAAATTGCACTATTACAATAATATTGATTTAACAAAGATCAAAAGTAAATCTCAATACTCTTTTTTAATAAAGAAAAAAATATCTTAAACACAAAAATACTATACATTATAACTTGCAATATAAGAACTTAATAATGATTTATTTAAAATATATAAAATTAAAACATAAGAGAAAGAAATAATGATCATACAAATTATTTTTAAAATTAAAAATAAACTAAAAAATTTTGAAAATATTTTATATTCATCTCTAACATCTATAATAAATTCTATTTTATTTTAGTAAAAATCGTTGATGATAGTTTTAAAATAAATGATATTAACATGAGATGAGTCACATTTCTCTTCACAGCCATCATCCACAATAAATTTGATTTTATTTTATTAAATCATTGATAGTAGCAATTCTTTAAAAAAATATTAATATGAAATATTAATTTAATTTTAATATGAAATATTAATTTAATTTTATTAAATTATTGATGATAGTAATTCTTATAAAAATAATATTAATATAAAATAATTTTAGATTTAATGTAATATTTTTCATCAACATTTCAAACTGAACTCCAAAACCTGTGATTTAAAAAGAGACAAGAAACAAGAAGAAATATTTTGCAGACAATTTCCATTGAAGAAAATGAAATAAACCCTTCCTTTCTAGCCCATACAAAAATAATTTTATATATAATTAAATGTTAATTTATTATAAAATAAATATTCTCTCACTACATTATTAAAAGTACATTCACTATCAATATTGAAGGACTTTGAGAGAGTATGAGAACCAGATTATGAACATGCTATTTTCAGTACACAAAAATGAAACAGATAATATACTTCTTATTACTACATGGATTGCTCTCATACACTGGATCACCATGGTATGAAAGAGCTATACTCTTTCATTAGTTCATAAAGTTTTTAAGCAAGAAAAATACAGAAATAAGTCTTATATATCAAACCTTGTGCTTCATTCCCCTTACTGCCAAAAACATCAGTCTAGAATGTCCATGGTGCTTTACTTTCAAAAGTTATCTGAGTTAGGCCAGAACTCAGCACTTTTCACCTTTGAAATGCTTTCCAACACTCCCATGGGAGAAACATTGCCAACCACTGTTACCTTCCTCTCCTCCAACTCTATGGCAAATGATGTGACACCTGTATATATTCCCAAATTGTTATCAGATGGTCATAACTTTTTTTCTACTTAAATATAGTAGTTTGATGATATAGGGAGCCTTTTATTATAGTTTGATTCTATGGTGTAAGATTTTGTTTGCATAAAAAATCGAGGATCCATCATTCTAATGAGGTTACAATAGGAGGAAAATCCAATCAAATTAGGAAACAGAGCAATAATCACTATAGACTGTGAAAATCTAATCTATCTTGATCTTATTATTATTTGTACAATCAATAAAAAAATATGTTGCTTTTCATAATCAATTTGTAATGACAGAAAAAACAGTACTGAAAAGCCTTACCTTCCATTTTAGAAATATGTTTCTTCAATTTCCCTGCACATCCTTTACAGTGCAGAGAAACCCTCATTACCACCACCTGCTAAAACAAATGCATTATACCTGTCAGTAAATGTTTTGTAAATGTTTTGGGAATGATAATGATATTTAAAAAATTTGTTGTTGAAATCAATTATGTATGTTTTTGTATTGTTGTCTTAGATCATACTAAGTGACCCATCACAGAAGTCGAGAATCAATATAAAAACATATACAATTAATTTCAGAAAGAATCTTTTCAATACAGCATAAATTATAGAAAACTTATATCAACTAATGATGGAGTCCTCCCTTACAAAGCTATAATTTTCTACAAAGCTATAATTTTCAACAGTTCATAGACTCAAAAGAATTCAATGAAGATTACCAATTAATAAAAGCAAAATTATTCTATACAGAGATAAGTAGTTGTAAAAACCTAAAAGACAAAAGAGCTATGTACTATTATACATACTCGTGAAAAAGGTTTGACAATGTTCAACAAAGATTTTATCAGTTGGGTATTAAATCTTTGTAACATATTGTTAACATTAACTAATGGGCCTAATCTAACTGTATAGTTTTCCGTACCACTGTTGATGCAGATGCTTTTGGATGATTCTCTTGATGATGAGACGGAATAGATAAGTTCTGAGGTCTAGGGATCAGAGTAGACAGGCTCTGTTCAACTTTACCAACTGTAGACATGTTCTTGGTAGCTGACATACTGTGAGTGCTGTGGAGCCTAGCTCTTTGATACCTCCTACCACTACTCAGTTCTCCATTTCTACGGTAGTGAAGTTCATCAGTTCTAGTGTGATGGGCCTCTGAAACCCTGCTTCTTTGCCTCTCCAAAAGCTGTGTTTGCTCCACAGGTCTACTGCCTGGCCTCACCACAGATCTGTGCTCTATACTCATGCACACAGCAGTTGAAGCAGGGGATGCACAGATGAATTTGGTGTCCTTCATCTTGATGATCCTAAGCTCAAAACACAAGCCAGAACCTGTGTTTAGATCAGGATTCAGGATGAATAAGCATATGCATTTTATTCTTTCAGTACTGATCATAGGGTGGCAATAAATCTACTGCTGCTTCTTAGCAATGTTGTCATTATCTGCAAGAAGTGAAGTTTGGGTCAGTAAAAGGAAGTCAAGCTCCTTCTAAAACCCATGAAAAACAATGATATTTCAATCAAATGCCCATCTAGAACACTCATTATAGTGAACCTCCACACAAATTCTCACATCTTAACTAAGACAAATTCCACATCATTGCCCAACACGGTCTAAAACTAGTCTAAAACTAGCTAGGATTCTACAAATTGGCATCTGAAACGATAAGATCAAAGCACAACCACCAATAAGCATATGCATTATATTCATTCAGTCCTGAGCATAGGTGGCAATCAATCTACTGCTGCTTCTTAGCAATGTTGTCATTATCTGCAAGAAGTGAAGTGGGGGTCAGTAAAAAGAAGCCAAGTACCTTCTGAAACCCATCAAAAACAATGATATTGCAATCAAATGCCTCTATAGCACACTCATTATAGTGAACCAACACAAAAAATCTCACATGTTGACTGAGACAAATTCCACAACATTGGCCAACATGGTCTAAAACTAGCCAGGGTTCCTACAAATTGGCATATGATATGATAAGATCAAAACACAGGCGAGAACCTGTGCTTAGATCAGGATTCAGGATGAATAAGCATGTGCACTATATTCATTCAGTCCTGATCATAGAGTGGCAATCGATCTACTGCTGCTTCTTAGCAATGTTGTCATTATCTGCAAGAAGTGAAATTGGGGTCAGTAAAAGGAAGCCAAGCACCTTCTGAAACCCATGAAAAACAATGATATTTCAAGCAAATGCCTATCTAGCACACTCATTATAGTGAACCAGCACACAAAATCTCACATCTTGACTGAGACAAGTTCCACAACATTGCCCAACATGGTCTAAAACTAGCTAGGATTCCTACAAATTGGCATGTGATAGGATTCCAACAGAATATCAAAATATAGACTCAAGGTTCCGAAAGCTTCAGTAAAAGAGAGCCAAGCACCTTCTGAACCCTATGAAAAACAATGATATTTCAATCAAATGCCTATCTAGTACACTCATTATAGTGAACCTAAGCACAAAATCTCACATCTTGATAAGACAAATTCCACATCATTGGTCAACCTGGTCTAAAACTAGCTAGAATTCCTACAAATTGGCATATGACAGGATTCCAACATAATATGTTAAAATATAGACTAAACCAAAGCTTCAGTAAAAGGAAGCCAAGCACCTTCTGAAGGCCATGAAAAGCAATGATACTTCAATCACATACCTATTTAGCACACTCGTCATAGTGAACCCGAACACAAAATCTCACATGTTAACTAAGACAAATTGCACATCATTAGCCAACATGATCTAAAACTAGCTATGATTTCCACCAACAGAATTCAAAATATAGACTCAACAAAGAGTTTCAGTAAAAGGAAGCCAAACACCTTCTGAAACCCATGCAAAACAACGATATCTCAATCAAATGCCTATCTAGCATAATCACCATAGTGAGATCTTCACAAAATCTCACATGTTGACTAAGACAAATTCCACATCATTGGCCGACATGGTCTAAAACCTACCTAGGATTTTTACAAACTGGCATATGTTGGGATTTGAGCAGAATATCAAAATGTAGAACTCAAACAAGCCGCCTCCAAATTGGTTCTTAGCCAACCTTTTTCATTCCACGAGTTTGGCACCCAATGAGTTTTTATCATGCATGAATACTACCAGTGCCCTTAAAAGACCAGGACTCAGGACTTTTGGCTTAGTTTTTCTTTCATTTAATATCCTTACAATCTCTTTAAGGTAGCAGATTCAATCATTCTTAACATTTCATGTTAAGATGAGACAAACTTTTGAATTGGGCCCGACTTAAAACGCAAGAAAACAAATCCTGTGACCTACTCAACGGTCCCTGACTAGTCCTACTCACCATTCAACCAAGGCTAAATCAGCCCTATCCTTTTGTATATTGGAAAACTATAAGCCTGCCAGCCTAATAATAACTTTACTATTTTGAATGCTAGTGGGAGGAAAATCAATGAAGCCTTTTTTTTCAGTTTTCATCAAGAGTTAATTTTTTGCATTAAAGGGAGTGTTAATGGTATGAACAGAATGTTGGTGGCAATTAAGTGATTGGAACTTGGCAACCAATGTGGGACTAAAAGGTAGCTAAGAATCGTAAGGTTTAAAAGCTGCTCTGAGGAATGTGTTTTGGAGGTTATGTGAGATGGAGCGTCAAGACAAGTTTGTATGTTTTGTTTCAACTACCCCACACACCAGTCCTGAAATCATCACATGTTTCTCATACCAGCCTGGACAGGAGCTTTTGTCCTTAAAAAAACAGATTACTGCCATGTTTCATTTTACTTCTGTTTGTGCTACGTCCTAAAAACTATTAGGAGAAATCACTACGCTTCGAATGAAACATTCTACCCACTTCTGTGCACTTCTAAATTTCTTTCTGTCTATTCCCACGTCTTCAGGAAAGGACAGAGCACATGTAAGGACATTATGACAAGGGATCTAAATATGTGGAGGTCATCTTTTAATCTAATGGTAGTCACAGCTAAGATCAGAAAGGACATATGAGGTTGCCAATGGTAGATATCAATTAGTATCATGGTGAAAATTTAATATCTTTCATATTTAATCTAATGATATTCATATATGCAAGATCAAAAAATATATTAGGTGGTTAATGGTGGATATTTCTTGTATGTGTAGTTTTGAAAATTAGTGTTAAAATTCCATGGTGAAAATTGAATGATATTCACTTTTCCGTCTGTATTGATCTAATGATAGTCATACTTAAGATAGAAAGGACATGTTAGGTGGCTAATGGTGGATATCTCTTGTATAGTTTTGAAAACTAGTATTGAAATTTAATGATGAAAATTGAATACTATTCACTTTTCCCCTCGTATTTAATCTAATGATAGTCATACCTAAGATGAGAAAGGACACAAAGGACACATTAGGTGCCTAATGGTAGAAATTGTTGGCAAGTGGCCCGGTCAACATAACATAGAGGTTGTCATTTATGACAACACTACTCATTGGCATGTGGTGCAGGAGCACCTAGGGCTTCAAAGCCCTTATTTTGTTTGATTTGTGTCCTCTCCTAGTTGTTTAGGCAAATTAAGAAAGTTTAGGAAGATTTTGGATTGATTTAGGTTTTATTGTGTTTGCTTTTGTAAGTGTTTTTGTTCATTCACTCTTAGTAATGTCCTGAAGGACAAATTGGGTTAAAATGTGGAATGAACATCTGAGTTTCTTAGGAGGATGTTTTTAGAATTCTTTTGTGTCTTAGAGGTTGTTTTTAGGCCTATGGCAATCCAACCAAGGGAGTGAAAATATGAAAAAAATCAAGTTGCAAAAAAAGATGTAAAGTTGCTCAAAGCAACATTTTTGCAACTTTGCAACTTTAAAAAGTTGCTCGACAACATTGCTAAAAAGTTGCTTTTGTCCTAAATGGTGAAATAGGTCAGTTGGAGTGGTTGATTTGAGGAGGAGAAGACTATTTAAGAACTCCCATGGCAACATTTCGAGGTTGGATGACATTTTTATTGCATTTCCATTAAATGTAAAGTTGTAGATTGAGACTATAACTATTTTTGAGCATTTTGAATTAGAAAAGCTTGTTAATGGATTAGATTATTGGAATTTCCATTGTAATTAGACCCTTATGAGTGTCTATTAACTCTGTGTAGAAAGAGTTTGGTTAATAGTTTTCATTTTGTAGTTTCTTGTAAATTTTCTTTAAAGTTGTAGTTTTCTAGTCCAATTCTGGACTGTATGTAGAAAATGACTCCTCGTGGTTTTTAGATCCATGACAACCAAAATGGGTCTGGATGGAAAGATAGAGGAGTCACTATACATATGTTTCTTTTTTGTTTTGTTAGCAGAGGAGCTAGGGTTGATTTTTGAGCTCTTGCCCTAGGCGAGCTTGGCAATAGCTCGGCTAGGGAAATAGAGTGACAGTAGGTCATAACTTGCAAGGTTGGATTAGTAGAAGCAATCCAGTGGTTGGAGATTGCTAGGGAAGGGACGATATGACCCCCTGTGCAATAGTAGCAATGAGGGAGTTGATTTCAATGAGTAATATTGAAGGCAAATGCAGAGGAAAGACCTATTAGCCCTATTTTTAAGGACATTGTCCCTCAAGGGTTTCAGGGGTTGTATGGAGGACTTGAAGAAGCCTCACCTTGAAAATGTTTAATTTTTTCAAAAAGGGTATCTAGATCCTAAGGTAGATTTTGAGAATATTTTGAGAGTTTATAAAATCAAGAATTTGAGTCTGATTAGGGCTACAAGCAGTCTCTAGACCTAATCCTAGATTGTAGGAGTTTGATGTGTGAAAGAATGTTTTTTGGTTTCAAACCTTCAAGAATGTCATAAAATGAGCTAAGTAAGTGGAAATTTAATCCTGTAAAGCTTTGAGAGTGAGTTGGCTTAGTGTGCTAGAATCTACCCTTGTAGGTTCAGTGAGCGTTGAAAGAACTTGTTGATAGGATGGCTCTTGATTAGAAGGGTGAAGTTCTTGGTGACTTGCCTTCAAGATTAGGGTTGTTAGATCCCTAGAAGGTCTAGGAAAGAGACCTTGCATTAGAGTCAAGCTAACTCTAGAGTGAGAAGAACCCCTCCTATCAAATTGGCATCAGAGCCTAAAGATTGGGATTGTGAAGTGTGGATGTTATCTTCGCTAGAATCAATGGCTTCATCCAAGATGGTGACTAATGCTGAGCTAGCAAAGGATGTAGAAGAGACGAGAGATGAGAATAGACTCCTGAAAGAACAGTTGGCAAAGATGGCAGCTAAGTTAGAGGAAGTGCAACTTAGAACTGCAGCAATCAATGCATTGGTAAGAGAGAGTGAAGGGAAAGGTAAAATGGCGGTCGAAGAAGATACAATACCAGAGCTAGACCATGTGCTCCAAGAAGAGCCATTCTTGAAGGCTCTAAAATATATGAGTGGCAAGATGGAACAAGAAGTAGTCATGGAGTGGATAGAAGGACTTGAAAATCACTTCAAATGTGACAGTGTGATAGAGGCACAGAAGGTCAAAGTACCCAAGACAAGATTGAAAGGGATTGCCCTCACTTGGTGGAAGTTTGTTCAAGATGAAAGAATCAAAGAAGGAAAGAATCCAATAACCATTTGGATAGGCACGGTTTCCAAGGTTAGAGAGACTTATCTACCTGATGATTGTGAGGTGCAGTTGCACAAGAAGAAGCAAAACTTGAGACAAAAAGACCTTGAAGTAAGTGTCTACACAGAAGAGTTCCACAAGTTGTATTTAAAATCACATGTAATGGAGGAGGAGAGCCTAAAGGTGGCTAGATGTTTTAATGGTTTAAGGTGGAATATCCAAGAGGAAATTAGCCTCTTGATTCCAAAGACTGTACACCAAAGTTATCAATTAGCTCTCAAGGTAGAAGAGAAGCTTAAGAAGAAACATGATTCAAGTAGTAGGGGCATAGATAGAGGGAGAGAAGGTGGAGGCCAGAGAGGAGGCTTTGGAGGAAGAAACTTTGAAGTAAGAAATCAGAGTGAGTCCAAACTCACTGAGAACAAGGGAGGGTCAAACAGTTCAAGAGGTGGTTATAACAGAGGAAGAGGCTCCAATAACAATGCAAGAGGAAGATCTAATAGCCAAGGAAGATGATCCTATTTATCTTCTATGAAGTGTTATAATTGCCACCAGTATAGGAATCCTTGTTAAAGATGTCCCGAGAAGAGTTCAACATCACAAGGAGGAGAGAAAAGGATAAATTATGTACAAGAGGAGTCTTCTAGCAGCAAGACAACAGAGGTGGCACTAGATTCAGAGATAGATGAGAACTTGATGATTATAAGAACACTCCTCAAGGAGATCATTAAGGAAGAACCAAGTCAAAGAAGATATCTATTGAGAGTCAAATGCAAGATTCTAGGTAATGTTTTCAAAGTTATCATAGATTATGGTTCTATTGATAACATTATTTATATGGAAGCTATTGAAAAGCTAAGTTGAAAGAGATTCCTCACACTAACCCTTACAAAGTTATTTGGTTGAATAAAGATCAAAATGTGTTGGTTAATGAGAAAGCTTGGGTGGAGTTCTCCTTAGGGAGATATAAGGACATAGTGTTGTGTGATGTCTTACCCATGGATGCTTGTCATCTATTCTTAGGTAGACCTTGGCAGTTTGATAGAGTTGTTATGCATGATGGAGCCAAGAATTCTTATTCTTTTAGGAAAGATGGGGTAACATTCGAAATACAGTCAATCTTGGAAGAAGGAGAAGTAAATAAAGGGGGTCCTAATATACTTTTGGTGGGATAAAAAGAATTTTTGAAGGCACTGAGGAAGAAGGAGTGGGTTTTTCCTTAGTATTGAAACCTAAGGATGAAAAGGTGAGTAAGAGGGAAGAGCTACCTATAGAAATCCAAGAATTTTGAAACCAATACCAAGATATAATCAGTGATGGTCAGTCATCTACCCTACCACCTGAGAGGTCTATTATTCATCAATTTGACTTTATCCCAAGAGCCTCACTCCCAAACAAAGCTGCCTATAAGATGACCCAACAACAGAATGTAGAAATTGCTAAACAAATCCAAGAATTGCTTGACCAGGGATTGATTAGAAAGAACATAAGCCCATTTGTCATTCCCACTATCTTATCCCCTAAGAAAGGATGTACTTGGAGACTTTGTACAAACTCTAGATCCATTAACAGAATTACCATAAGGTATAGGTTCCCAATCCCTAGAATAGAAGACTCAATGGACTATCTAGGGGGAGCTAATTATTTCTCCAAAATTCACTTAAAAAGTGGTTACCACCATATTAGGGTGAAGGAAGGGGATGAGCGAAAGATGGCCTTTAAGACCATAGAAGGGCTCTATGAGTGGCTAGTTATGCCTTTTGGGTTGTCCAATGCCCCAAGCACTTTTAAGAGGCTTATGAATTAAGTGTTGAAACACTTCATATGAAAATGGGTTGTGGTGTACCTAGATGTTATCCTAGTGTTTAGTAAGACAAAGGAGGATCACATTAAGCATCTACAAATGGTAATGCAGAGGTTACATGAAGATAAGTTGACAATCAACTTAGAAAAGAGTGAGTTCATGAAGAAAGAGCTGGTATACCTAGGCTTTGTTATCTCAGAAAGAAACATGAAGATGGACACAAGAAAGGTGGAATCAATCTTAAATTGGCCTACACCTAAGTAAGCTACCAAGGTAAGGAACTTCCATGGATTGGAAAAATTCTATAGGAATTTTATTAGACAATTCAGTGAAATATGTGCACCTATTTTGGATAACATTAAAGGAGGCATGAAGACAAAATTTTAGTGGAATGAGCATGTTGATAGAGGATTTGAGACTTTGAAGAAGAGTATAGCCACCCAACCTTTACTAACACTTCCTAGTTTTGAGAAGTTGTTTACTATGGAATGTGATGCCAGTAATATTTCCATAAGTGCAGTTTTGAGTCAGGAGGGAAAGCCAATTGCATTCCATAGTGAAAAACTCAATGATGTAAAGAAGAAATACTCTTCATGTGATTTGGATTTATATGCATTAGTGAAATCACTAGGGAAGTAGATGCATTATCTCCTTCCTAAAGAATTTTTGGTCTACACTGACAACTTGGCTTTACACTTTCTGAATTCACAAGATAAGTTAAGTCATAAACATATGAAGTGGGTGGGGTTTATCCAAACCTACACGTTCACCATCAAGCACAAGAAGGGACTCCAAAATAAGGTGGCAGATGCATTAAGTAGGATATTTCTCATAGTTCAAGAAATCTAGTTAAGGAGCATTGGCATAGATAGTTTCAAATAATTGTATCCAGAGTATGAGTACTTCTCAGGAGCTTATCAGTTGTGTAAGGATTTTCAAAATCACTTCCATGGCGAGTACTCATATTTTACTCTTCCAGAAGGTCTTTTGTTTTGGGGAGGGAAACTTTGTGTGCCTAGAGGTTCAATGAGGGAGAACCTAGTGTAGGAGAAACATAATGGTTCACTAAGTGGACATTTTGGTGTTCATAAGACCTTAGAGTTGGTTAAAAGATACTACTATTGGCCAAGAATGAATAGGGATATCCAGAAGTATGTAGAGACTTGTATAGTCTATCAAAAGGCTAAGGGGAATTCATCAAATGTAGGGTTGTATCAACCCCTTCCAATTCCAACTAGACCTTGGGTGTGTCTCAGTATGGATTTTTTGGTTGGACTTCCCAAGACAAAATAGGTATTCGATAACATCTATGTGATTGTGGACAGATTCAGCAAGATGGCTCACTTTGTGCCATGTAAGACCACCCATGATGCACGCTATATAGAAAATATCTTATTTAGAGAAGAATTCAAGATCCATGGTTTACCCCTAAGCATTGTATCAGAAAGGGTCTTTCAATTTATGAGTCATTTCTGGAAGACTTTATGGCAAAAGCTTGGTACAAATATTTCTTTTAGCTCTGCATATCATCCACAAATAGATGGGCAGACTGAGGTGGTTAACAGGAGTTTAAGAAACCTTCTAAGGTGTCTCACCAAAGAATATGGACATTCATGGGATCAATAACTTACTCAAGCAGAGCTTTCTTATAATGGCACCATCTGTTAGTAATAACTGAGAGGGGGGTGAATCAGTGGCCTCAAAAATTTATCCTTTAAACTTTAATCCACCAATCAATACACCTCAGATTATTAATTCCCTACAAGATGTATGCCTTTGAAATACTTGAAATAATTAACTGTCTTTTGGTTTACCTTGTCTGTCCTTGTTCTCCTTGATTACCGATAAGCAGTAAAACTTATTTACCGAAGCTTAGTAAATATGTAGAGTAAACCAATCAATCCAAAAATGCATATGTGAAATGTAAAACAATAAAGTAATAAACCATACACACATATAACACATGGATTTTAACGTGGAAACCCTGTTAAGAGAAAAAACCACTGGGACCAGTACCCCAAATTTTCACTCTTCTAAAGTGAGCCCTATTAGGAGCCAACCCTGTTAAAGGTTACAAACACACGGTTAAGTGCGACCTTGTTAGAGGATTTTTATACATAGGTTGTCACTTATTATCTGGCATCTACGCTACCATCCTTGAATCAGCCTTCAGACTGTCAATAGGCTTTATGATAATCTTACTACCGTCCTTGAATCGGCCTCCTTCTTAGACTATCAATAGGCTTTAGGTAAGACCAATGCTACTATCATGAATCAACCTTTTTGGTAATCTGTTAGGATATACCTCAATTATAGAAGACGGCTAAGTCATGTTCTGTTAAGAGACTTAATGCTTCAATGGTTAAACTGAAACATAATGACTTGTTTCTAATGCAAATTTGAATTGCAGATATTCAGATCTATTTATGTACAATACCTCTCTGATCAATGTATCAATTCAATTCCTTTGTGCTTCACACTTTCTGCTCTGTGATGTTCTTCACTATTCATCGGTGTCTGCAAAATTCTTTAGCTCTCCCTTAGCTTGATTGATCAGGACTGTATGAAGTTTATCCTTCACCAATTTCTCTTCAGCATCTTCTTTCAATTCACTCCCCCGTGTATCCGATTGCCTATGGAAATGAATTATGCTTGTCTCTTATATAGACACGATATTCCTTTATTTCTGATTCTTGATTCTTGATTCTTGGCGTGAAAAACAATCCAGCCAGTTTGATTTACGGCTATAACTCCTGATTTATCTCGTAGTTATCTTCTTTCCAACTGTATAAATAAATTGCTTAACTGTGATTGAATAAAACAAATAAAAAAATTAGTTAAGTCTATCCTTAAGCTCTGCCAGCTAGATATTTTGCCATTTTTTGATCTCTTTGTTCTGTCAGTCAATTCTGTAGTTTTTCATCAGTGACAACTGCCAGTTCCGTCAGTGTAACTTCAGTTAGCTTCAGGATCTCCGTCCGTTGGGCATCATTGGATCTTTCTCGTCGGGCAACTTTGTTTTTAGCTCGTCGGGCATCCTGTGATTCTGCTTCGTCGGGCAACACTGCCTTCTGCTTGTCAGGCATCACTGTCACTTTATCTTTGTCTTTACCGATGGTGTGCACTTTGTCGGTGTGATATGTCACTTAGTGAATACTTTACTTGTATGCATTATTGAAAGCATAACCTCTGTTCCATTGATTCTCTGAAGTCTTTGGTATTATGTATATGACCATACAGATGATATAAAATTGACATCAATGACAATACAAACCATTAACTGGTTTAATATTTTTCATTATCTTCAACTTAACATTATCAAATATTCAATCAGTTATATGTCATCAATATCTCCCTTTAGCATTGATGGCAACATACTATATTATCACACTATACTATTTCTAATATAATATGAAATACAATTGTTGAGATTCATCAAATTACCAAACAGTTTGTTTTGATAACTGATAAAAATGTCTGATCGTCAGTAAGCTCTGTATTAGCTTAGATTTGATTCTTGCAGCTTTATGTGTATCTTCTTCTGATGTGTTGTGTCCTCTATTTGTGTCAATTTCTCTCTTTTGACTGTTCTTCTTCTTTGATGTTGCTGACTTTTTGTTTGCAACTTGTATACAAAATCTCTCCCTATGGATATGATCTCTCCCTTTATGGAGTCATTTGATAATGAATAGTTTCTAATGAGATAATATAGATACATTCTCTCCCTTTGACAACAATGCCAAACAAATATTTGTCAAATATCTGATATTTTGTCAAACAATTTCTTCTATCCATAATATATTCCTTGAATTTCCCTTATCCATCATCAATATAACAATATGTTCTGGTACTCGGTTCTTATATATACCTTTCTATATATAGATGTAGCTTTGAAGTCTATTTTCTACTTGCATCAATAATGAATGATATTCTGATAATATATGGCTGATGCAGCCTTCAGTCCTTTTACTGACTGGTAGACATGGGTTTGACCCCTAGTCTTTTTCTCAGGTACTCAAATATATCTTTGGGCAGTGGCTTGGTGAAGATATCAGCCAATTATTCTTTTGATTGCACATATTCAAGTATGACCTCTTTTTCTTGAACTTTTTCTCTCAAATAATGATACTTGATGGAAATGTGTTTAGTCTTGGCATGCATGACTGGATTCTTGGAAATATTTATTGCACTGGAGTTATCACGATAGATAATTACTGGTTCTATGATCTTCATATGCATACCTTCCAGCAACTGTTTGATCCATGCAATATTTGAGCAGTTTGCAGCAGCAGCAACATATTCTACTTCTGTAGTAGACTGAGAGATGCATCCTTGCTTCTTGCTAATCCATGTGACAAGTCTGTCACCAATAAAGAATGTTCCTCCAGTTATTCTCTTTCGGTCATCAAGATTTCCAGCCCAATCAGCGTCGGTAAACACTTTCAATTATAATTTGCCTTCTCTTCTATACCATAAGCCAAATTCCTCAGTATTCTTCAGATATCTTAGAATTCTTTTCACAACAATTATATGTGATTCCCTGGGGTTAGCAAAAAATCTAGCAACAATTCCTACTGCATGTGCAATATCTAGTATGGTGTGTACAACATACATGATTTTTCCTATCATTGATCTGTATAGAGTCTGATTTACCTCTGTTGGCTTGTCTTCCTTTGTTAATTTGCATCCAGTATCCATTAGTGTTCCAACGGGTTTGGAATCTTCCATCTTGAATATTTTTAGGACTTCTTTGATGTATTTGGATTGTGTAATGAAAATACCTTCACTTTCTTGAATGATCTGTAGACCAAGAAAGAACTTGATCTCTCCAAACATAGACATCTCAAATTATTTTCTCATCTCATTAGTGAACGATTTGCATAGCATATAATTGCCTCCAAATATGATGTCATCAACAAATATTTCAGCAATCAAAGTGTTAGCATTAGTATCTTCTTTCAAATAAAGATTATTGTTTTCACTAGTCCTCATGAATCCAATACTTATTAGATAGGAATGAATTCATTCATACCAGGCTTTGGGATCTTGTTTCAATCCATACAAAGCTTTGTGAAGTCTACATACCATGTTCCTCTTGTCTGGATCCACAAACCCTTCCGGTTGCTCAATGTATACCTCTTCTTAAAGTATTATGTTTAGGAATGTTGACTTGACGTCCATTTGATATACTTTGAATCCTTTGTATGCAGCATAGGCAAGTAGAATTCTTACTCCTTCTATCCTAGCAATGGGTACAAAGGTTTCTCCATAGTCTATACCTTCCTCTTGTGCATACCCCATGCATACTATTCTTGCTTTGTTCCTTCTGACTTCTCCATTCTTGTTCAGTTTGTTCCTGAATATCCATTTTGTACCAATGACATTCTTGTCATCTGGTCTTGGCACAAGTGACCATGTCTTTTTATTTTCAATCTGTTCAATCTCATCATTCATAGCACTTATCCATTCTTCATTACCTAGTTCAGCATTGACAGCTTTTGGTTCAAACTCACAAATTAAGCAATTTGAGTTTAAAGACTTACTTCTTGTTCTTGTACCAGTTTTCTTATCTCCTATGATCTGGTCCTCTGGATGGTTCCATCTTACATATCTTGCAAGTATAGGAACATCTCTTTGTATATCATCTTGATCTTCATTACCTTGCACATTATCTTGATCATTATCCTGACCGTCGATAACAGCATTCTGACCGTCGGTTGCAACATTCTATTGTTCTGGATTTAAGCATTGTTGCTCAGGTAGAGTTATGGGTTCTTCACAGTATACAAACTTGTTGTAGTCCTCTAGTTATTTTGTGCTTTCCAATTCATTCTTTCCTGCAAATTCATCAATCTTCACATTTGCACTTTCAACTATTTTGTTAGAAGCCTTGAGTAGACAATTAAAAGCTTTGCTTTTGCTAGAATACCCAAGAAAAATACCTTCATCACTTTTGGCATTGAGCTTTCCATTTCTATTATCTTTTAAGACATAACATTGACTGCCAAATATTTTGAAGTAACTTACATTGGGTGTTTTACCATACCATAGCTCATAAGGAGTCTTCTTTGAGTCCTTCAATTGTACTATGTTAAGTGTATAGACAGCAGTGCTAACAGCTTCTCTCCAGAAGATCTGGGTGATGTCATTCTCTATCATCATTGTTCTTGCATAGTCAACTATTGATCTGTTCCTTCTCTCAGCAATCCCTTTTTGTTGTGGTGTTCTTGGTATAGAAACCTGTCTTTTTATACCATCCTCATTACAAAAATTAGTGAATTCATTTGATATAAATTATCCTCCTCTATCTGATCTCAAACATTTTAGATCCTTACCACTTTGTTTCTCTACCATATCCTTATACCATTTAAACATCTTGAATGCTTCAGCTTTTTCTTTTAGAAACATGAGTGTCATCATTCTAGAGTAATCATCAACAAAGAGAATAAAATATATATCTCCATAATAGCTCTTTGTCCTCATAGGTCCACATAAATCAGTATGGACTAATTCTAGAATATCATTAGATGTAAGGGGTTTTCTTTTGAAACTAGACTTTGTAATTTTACCTTTTTCACAATTTTTGCACATGATGTTGTCTGGCTTTGTCGTCGTCAGTAAGCCTCTTACACTTCTTTTCTTGCTTATTTTCATCATGTTGTCAAAATTCACATGACACAACCTTTTGTGCCACATCCATGTCTTCATTTCTAGTCATCAAGCAAGTGGGGTTAGTGTCATTCAAATAGAATAAGTTACCTTTGGTCTATTCACCGGTACCAATCAGTTTTCTTGATTCATTGAAGATCTTTGCCTTCTTATTCTCAAATGCCACTCTGTGACCTAAATTATTAAGCTGAGAAACACTCAATAGATTATAATTCAATCATTTTACCCAATAAGCATTTTCACATTTAATCAGATTATTCATCATTAATGTTCCTTTACCTTCAATTTGACAAGGTGTATCATTTCCCATTCTTACTGTACCACCTTTATAGAATTCAAAAGTATTAAACTGATCTTTGTCACCAGTTATATGGTGAGTGCAGCCACTATCTATAATCCAGATATCATTCTTACTAATCTTAGATATGAGTGTAGTTTCTTCATACCTTTCATCTTCATCTGAATCATCCTTCACAGCTACAAATACTATCTCAGTATCATCATCCGATTTGGTGTCAGTATCTTCATCTTTGCAAGCAGCTAGATAGCTAGCCTTCTTGCCTTTATCCTTGTAATCTCGGGTATCATTTCTTTCTGATCGTCAGTAACCTCTGTAATCTTTGTTATCACCTCTGTCAGA
>MU225465.1:122384-147440 GCA_018584345.1 Thuja plicata
GTCTAAGAAGAAGGCTGATTCAAGGATGGTAGTAAGATTAGCATAAAGCCTATTGACAGTCTAAAGGCTGATTCAAGGATGGTAGCATAGATGCCAGATACTAAGTGACAATCTATGTATAAAAATCGTCTAACAAGGTCACACTTAACAATCTGTTTGTAACCTTTAACAGGGTTGGCTCCTAACAGGGCTCACTTCAGAAGAGTGAAAATTTGGGGTACCGGTCCCAGTGGTTTTTCCTTTAACAGGGTTTCCACGTTAAAATCCATGTGTTATGTGTCTATGGTTTATTACTTTATTGTTTTACATTTCACATATGCATTTCTAGATTGATTGGTATACTCTACATATTTACTGAGTATCGGTAAATAAGTTTTACTGCTTATCGGTAGTCAAGGAGAATAAGGACAGACAAGGTAAACTAACAAACAGTTAAATATTTCAAGTATTTCAAAGACATACATCTTGTAGGGACTTAATAATCTTAGGTGTATTGATTGGTGGATTAAAGTTTAAAGGATAAATTTTTGAGGCCACCGATTCACTCCCTCCCCCCCTCTCAGTTATTACTAACAATTGGTATCAGAGCTTGTGTGCTTAGAAGGAAGGTTTAAAGGCCTAAGTAAAGATCACAAGATGAACAGACGAGATGTGCCCAAGTTGAACAAAGACAACTTTGCTTCATGGAAAAACAGAATAAAGCTCCACTTATCAGGTATTGGCAATGATATTACTCAATACTTAAATACTGAATATGTGTTGCCTACAGGACCATTGACGGTAGATCAATTAAGAGTAAAGCATGAACATAACTACATGGTTATAGAGCTTTCTGCCTCACTCTCTGATGTTGAATTTGAGGATGTCAAAGATTGCAAAAATGCAAAGACAATGTCGGACAAGTTGAAACTTGTACATGGAGGTGATCCAAATGTTTTGAGAGCCAAGGCAAAAAGCCTTAGAGGAAAGTTTGATGATCTCAGAATGAAAGTAGGTGAAAATCTCACTCAATACAGCACAAGAATAAAAGAAGTAGTCAATGCTATACGAGGCGTTGGAGGTACACTTGAAGAGGAGACAGTGGTAAGTAAAATCTTAAGAACCCTATTGCCTATATATGCTATTAGAGTCTCTGCTATTCAAGAAATGAGAGCAGTAGGAAACAATACAGTCACTCTTGATAGCCTGATTGGTAGACTGATTTCATTTGAGATGAATAATTTTGATAATAGTGTCTTAACAAGTTTAGATTCTGCATTCAAGTCTTCTATGACAATAAGTAAATCTAGTCAGAGACACTCATCTAGAAGAGACAGTTAAAGCAAAAGTGAAGAAGAAGATCTAGATTAAATTGAAGCACTCATGGTGAGAAGAATGCTAAGAGGCAAAGGTAAATACAAAGGCAAATTACCACTTGTATGTTTCAATTGTAAATAGATTGGACACTTTGCTGCAAGATGTCCTAACAAAAGAAAAGATGACAAAAGTGATAACAGATCTTTTGAGAAGAAATCTGACAGGGGTTATAACAAAGATTACAGAGGTTACCGATGATCAGAAAGAAATGATACTCGAGATTACAAGGATAAAGGCAAGAAGGCTAGCTATCTAGCTGCTTGCAAAGATGAAGATACTGACACCGAACCAGATGATGATATCAAGATAGTATTTGTAGCTGTGAAGGATGATTCAGATGAAGATGAAAGGTATGAAGAAACTACACTCATATCTAAGATTAGTAAGAATGATATCTAGCTTATAGATAGTGGCTACACTCACCACATGACCGGTGACAAAGAAAATTTTAATGCTTTTGAATACTATAAAGGTGGTACAATAAGAATGGGAAATGATACACCTTGTTAAATTGAAGGTAAAGCAACAGTAATGCTGAATAACCTGATTAAATGTGAAAATGCTTATTGGGGAAAAGGATTGAATTATAATCTGTTGAGTGTTTCTCGGTTGAATAATTCAGGTCACAGAGTAGCATTTGAGAACAAGAAGGCAAAGATCTTTAATGAATCAGGAAAACTGATTGGTACCAATGAACAGACCAAAGGTAACTTATTATATCTGAATGATACTAACCCTACTTGCTTGATGACTAGAAATGAAGACATACAGTTGTGGCACAAAAGTTTGTGTCATGTGAATTTTGACAACATGATAAAAATAAGCAGGAAAAGAAGTGTAAGAGGCTTATTGATGATGACAAAGCCAGACAACATCATGTGCAAAAATTGTCAAAAATGTAAGATGACAAAGTCTAGTTTCAAAAGCAAAACCCATACATCTGATGATATTCTAGAATTAGTCCATACTGATTTATGTGGACCTATGAGGACAAAGAGCTATTATGGAGATAAGTATTTTATTCTCTTTGTTGATGATTACTCTAGAATAATAATATTCATGTTTCTAAAAGAAAAATATGAAGCATTCAAGATGTTTAAATGGTATAAGACTATGGTAGAGAAACAAAGTGGTAAGGATCTGAAATGTTTGAGATTAGATAGAGGAGGAGAATTTATATCAGATGAATTCACTAATTTCTGTAATGAGCATGCTATAAAAAGACAGGTTTCTACACCAAGAACACCACAGCAAAATGGGATTGTTGAGAGAAGGAGCATATCAATAGTTGACTATGCAAGAACACTTATGATAGAGAATGACATCACCCAGATCTTCTGCAGGGAAGTTGTTAGCACTATTGTCTATACACTTAACAGAGTACAATTAAGAAAGGACTCAAAGAAGACTCCTTATGAGCTATGGTATGTTAAAACACCCAATATAAGTTACTTCAAAATATTTGGCAGTCAATGTTATGTCTTAAAGAACAATAGAAATGGAAAGCTCGACACCAAAAGTGATGAAGGTATTTTTCTGAGGTATTCTACCAAAAGAAAAAAATTTAAATGTCTACTCAAGGCTTCTTAACAAAATAGTTGAAAGTGAAAATGTGAAGATTGATGAATTTGTAGAAAAGAATGAACTGGAAAGCACAAAAGAACCAGAGGACTACAACAAGTTTGTATACTATGAAGAACCCATAACTCTACCTGAGCAACAGTGCTTAAATCAAGAACAACAATGTGTTGCAACCGACGGTCAGAATATTGTTACCGATAGTCAGGATAATGATCAAGATAATGTACAAGGTAATGAAGATCAAACTGATATACAAAGAGCTATACATGTACTTGCAAGATATGTAAGAAGGAACCATCTAGAGGACTAGATCATAGGAGATAAGAAAGTTGGTACAAGAACAAGAAGTCTTTAAACTCAAATTGCTTAATTTGTGAGTTTGAACCAAACACTGTCAATGTTGCATTAGATAATGAAGAATGGATAAGTGTTATGAATTATGAGATTAAACAGATTGAAAACAACAAGACATGGTCACTTGTGCCAAGACCACATGACAAGAACATCATCAGTACAAAATGGATATTCAGGAGCAAACTGAACGAGAATGGAGAAGTCACAAGGAACAAAGCAAGACTAGTATGCAAGGGGTATGCACAAGAGGAAGGTATAGACTATAGAGAAACCTTTGCACCCATTGCTAGGATTGAAGGAGTAAGAATTCTACTTTCTTATGCTGCATACAAAGGATTTAATTTATGTAAAATGGACGTCAAGTCAGCATTCCTAAATGGAATACTTGAAGAAGAGGTATACATTGAGCAACCAGAAGGGTTTGTGGATCTAGACAAGAGGAACATGGTATGTAGACTTCACAAAGCCTTGTATGGATTTAAACAAGCTCCTAGAGCCTAGTATGAATGACTTCATTCCTATCTAATAAGTATTGAATTCATGAGGACTAGTGAGAACAGTAATCTTTATTTGAAAGAAGATACTAATGCTAACTCTTTGATTGCTGAAATATTTGGTGATGACATCATATTTGGAGGCAATGATATATTATGCAAATCATTTGCTGATGAGATGAGAAAATAATTTGAGATGTCTATGTTTGGAGAGATCAAATTCTTCCTTGGTCTACAGATCATTCAACAAAGTGAAGTTATTTTCATTACATAGTCCAAATACATCAAAGAAGTCCTGAAAATATTCAAGATGGAAGATTCCAAACCTATTGGAACACCAATGGCTACTGGATGCAAATTAACAAAGGAAGACAAGACAACAAAGGTAAATTAGACTCTATACAGATTAATGATAGGAAAACTCATGTATGTTGTACACACTAGACCAGATATTGCACATGCAATAGGAATTGTTGCTAGATTTTCTGCTAACCCCAGGGAATCACATATAACTGTTGTGAAAAGAATTCTAAGATATCTGAAGAATACTGAGGAATTTGGCTTATGGTATAGAAGAGAAGGAAAATTTGAACTAAAAGTGTTTACCGACGCTGATTGGGCTAGAAATATTGATGACCGAAAGAGCACAACTGGAGGAGCATTCTTTATGGATGACAGACTTGTCACATGGATTAGCAAGAAGCAAGGATGCATCTCTCAGTCTACTACAGAAGCATAATATGTTGATGCTGCTGCAAACTGCTCAAATATTGCATGGATCGAATAGTTGCTGGAAGGTATGCATATGAAGATCATAGAACCAGTAATTATCTATTGTGATAATACCAGTGCAATAAATATTTCCAAGAATCCAGTCATGCATGCAAAGACCAAACACATTGCCATCAAGTATCATTATTTAAGAGAACAAGTTCAAGAAAAAGAGGTCATACTTGAATATGTGCAATCAGAAGAACAATTGGCTGATATCTTCACCAAGCCACTGCCCAAGGATACATTTGAGTACCTGAGAAAAAGACTAGGGGTAATACCCATGTCTACCAGTCAGTAAAAAGAATGAAGGCTGCATTAGCCATATATTATCAAAATATCATTCATGATTGATGCAATTAGAAGTTCAACTTCAAAGCTACATCTATATACAGAAAGGTATATATCAATATCGAGCACAAGAACATATTGCTATATTGATGATGGATAAGGGAAATTCAAAGAACATATTATGGATAGAAGAAATTAGCTGTCAAAATATCGCATATATATTTGTTTGGCATTGTTGTCAAAGGGAGAGAATGTATCCATATTATCATCAGAAACTATTAATTATCATATTTCTCCAAATAGGGAGAGATCATATCCATAGGGAGAGAATTTGTATATAAGTTGCAAACAAAAGATAGAGACATCAAAGAAGAAGAACAGTCAAGAGACAGAAATTAACACAAACAGAGGACACAACACATCAGAAGAAGAAACATAGAAAGCTGAAAGAATCAAATCTAAGCTAACACAGATCTTACCGGCGGTCAGACATTTTTTTTCAGTTATCAAAACCAATTGTTTGGTAATTTGATGAATCTCAACAATTGTATTTCATGTTGTATTAGAAATAGTATAGTGTGATAATATAGCATGTTTCCATCAATTCCAAAGGGAGAGATTGATGACATGTAACTGATTGAATGTTTGAAAATGTTAAGTTGAAGATGATGCAATACATTAAATCAGTTAATGGTTTATATTATCATTAATGTCAACTTGATATCATCCGTATGGTCATATACATAATGCCAAAGACTTCATAGAATCAATAGAATAGAGGTTATGCTTTCAGCAATGCATAAAAGTCAAGTATTCACTAAGTGACAGACCACATCGATGGAGTGCACACTATCGGTAAAGACAAAGATAAAGTCACAGTGATGCCCGACGAGTAGAAGACAGTTTTTTCCGATGAAGCAGAATCACAGGATGCCCGACGAGCTGAAAATAGAGTTGCCTGACGAACAAGATCCAATGATGCCTGACGGACAGAGATCCTAAGATAACTAAAGTTGCACCAACGGAACTGGCAGTTGTCACCGGCGATGAACTATAGAATTAACCGACAGAATAGAGAGATCAGAAAATGAAAAAATATCTAGCTAGCAGAGCTTAAGGATAGACTTAACTGGTTGTTTTAGTTGTTTTATTTGACCACAGTTAATTAAGTGATTTAAAGATGATTTATACAGTTGGCAAGAAGATAACTATGAGATAAATCAGGAGTTAAAGCCGTAAATCAATTTGGCTAGATTATTTTTCACGCCAAGAATCAAGAATTAAGGAATATCATGTCTATATAAGAGACAAGCATAATTCATTTCCATAAGCAATCAAATACACGGGGGAGTAAATTGAAAGAAGATGTTGAAGAGAAACTGGTGAAGGATAAACTTCATACAGTCTTGATCAATCAAGCTAAGGGAGAGCTAAAGAATTCTGCAGACACCGACACACAGTGAAGCACAGCATCACAGAGCAGAAAGTGTGAAGTACAAAGGAATTGAAATGATACATTGATCAGAAAGGTATTGTACGTAAATAGATCTGAATATCTGCAATTCAAAGTTGCATTAGAAATAGGTCATTGTGTTTCAGTTTAACCATTGAAGCATTAAGTCTCTTAACAGAGTAGGACTTAACCGTCTTCTATAATTGAGGTATATCCTAACAGATTACGCAAAAGGTTGAATCATGATAGTAGCATCGGTCTTACCTAAAGCCTATTGGCAGTCTAAGAATGAGGTTGATTCAAGGATGGTAGTAAGATTAGCATAAAGCCTATTGACAGTCTAAAGGCTGATTCAAGGATGGTAGCATAGATGCCAGATACTAAGTGACAATATATGTATAAAAATCCTCTAACAGGGTCGCACTTAACAGTGTGTTTGTAACCTTTAATAGGGTTGGCTCCTAACAGGACTCACTTCAGAAGAGTGAAAAATTGGGGTACTGGTCCCAGTGGTTTTTCCCTTGATAGGGTTTCCACGTTAAAATCCATGTGTTATCTGTGTATGGTTTATTACTTTATTGTTTTACATTTCACATATGCATTTTTGTATTGATTGGTATACTCTGCATATTTACTGAGTATCGGTAAATAAGTTTTACTGCTTATCGATAATCAAGGAGAATAAGGACAGACAAGGTAAATCGACAGACAGTTAATTATTTCAAGTATTTCAAAGGCATATATCTTGTAGGGACTTAATAATCTAAGGTGTATTGATTGGTGGATTAAAGGTTAAAGGATAAATTTTTGAGGCCACCGATTTACCCCCTGCTCTCAATTATTACTAACAATTGGTATCAGAGCTTGTGTGCTTAGAAGGAAGGTTTAAAGACCTAAGTAAAGATCACAAGATGAACAGATGAGATGTGCCCAAGTTGAACAAAGACAACTTTGTTTCATGGCAATTATCAAATATTGGCAATGATATTACTCAATACTTAGATACTGAATATGTGTTGCCTACAGGACCATTGATGGTAGATCAATTGAGAGTAAAGCATGAACATAATTGCATAGTTATAGAGCTTTCTGCCTCACTCTCTGATGCTAAATTTGAGGATGTCAAAGATTGCAAAAATGCAAAGACAATGTGGGACAAGATGAAACTCATACATGGAGGTGATGCAAATGTTCTGAGAGCCAAGGTAGAAAGCCTTAGAGGAAAGTTTGATGATCTCAGAATGAAAGAAGGTGAAAACATCACTCACTACAGCACAAGAATAAGAGAAGTAGTCAATGCTATACGAGGCGTTGGAGGTACACTTGAAGAGGAGACAGTGGTAAGTAAAATATTAAGAACCCTATTGCCTATATATTCTATTAGAGTCTTTGCTATTCAAGAAATGAGAGCAGTAGAAAACAATATAGTCACTCTTGATAGCCTGATTGGTAGACTGATTTCATTTGAGATGAATAATTTTTATAATAGTGTCTTACCAAGTTTAGAGTTTGCATTCAAGTCTTCTATGAGAATAAGAAAATCTAGTCAAAGACACTCATCTAGAAGAGACAGTGAAAGAGAAAGTGAAGAAGAAGATCTAGATGAAATTGAAGCACTCATGGCGAGAAGAATGCTAAGAGGCAAAGGTAAATACAAAGGCAAATTACCACTTGTATATTTTAATTGTAAAGAGATTGGACACTTTGCTGCAAGATGTCCTAACAAAAGAAAAGATGACAGAAGTGATAACAAATCTTTTGAGAAGAAATATGACAGAGGTGATAACAAAGATTATAGAGGTTACCAACGATCAAAAAGAAATGATACCCAAGATTACAAGGATAAAGGCAAGAAGGCTAGCTATCTATCTGCTTGCAAAGATGAAGATACTGACACCGAACCAGATGATGATATCGAGATAGTATTTGTAGCTGTGAAGGATGATTCAGATGAAGATGAAAGGTTTGAAGAAACTACACTCATATCTAAGATTAGTAAGAATGATATCTAGATTATAGATAGTGGTTGCACTCACCACATGACCGGTGACAAAGAAAAGTTTAATACTTTTGAATACTATAAAGGTGGTACAGTAAGAATGGGAAATGATACACCTTATAAAATTGAAGGTAAAGGAAGAGTAATGTTGAATAACCTGATTAAATATGAAAATTCTTATTGGGTAAAAGGATTGATTTATAATATGTTGAGTGTTTCTCAGCTGAATAATTCAGGTCACAGAGTGGAATTTGAGAACAAGAAGGCAAAGATCTTCAATGAATCAGGAAAACTGATTGGTACCGGTGAATAGACCAAAGGTAACTTATTCTATCTGAATGATACTAACCCTACTTGCTTGATGACTATAAATGAAGACATATGGTTGTGGCACAAAAGGTAGTGTCATGTGAATTTTGACAACATGATGAAAATAAGCAGGAAAAGAAGTGTAAGAGGCTTACCGACGATAACAAAGCCACACAATATCATGTGCAAAAATTGTCAAAAAGGTAAGATGACAAAGTCTTGTTTCAAAAGCAAAACCCATACATTTGATGATATTCTAGAATAAGTCCATAGTGATTTATGTGGACCTATGAGGACAAATAGCTATTATGGATATAAATATTTTATTCTCTTTGTTGATGATTACTCTAGAATGATGACATTCATGTTTCTAAAAGAATAATCTGAAGCATTCAAGATGTTTAAATGGTATAAGGCTATGGTAGAGAAACAAAGTGGTAAGGATCTGAAATGTTAACAAGGTACAGTTACACAGTTTTGATTAGTGAGCACAATATGCATTGAACTAAGTCATGTGAGCTTAGAGGAGTGTAGTATGAGATGTAATTAACTTTCACTTAAGGTCGCTTGGATTTTGGAGTTGAACAGGGAGAGTTACAACATGTTGAAGTCATGTGAAGACTATGCAGCAGTGATATGGGGCAGATGAGTGGTCATGATGATTAAGGGAGTATTGCGTGGAATCTAGAAGTACTACTTTGGATTTGGATTGCGTCCTACCCTTTTTTTTATGTATGATCTTCAACTATGTATTTTATATTTGGTTAAGTGTTGGACACATTTTGTGATGTACTTGTGAGCCGACTGGAAGAATTGTTGAGATCGAGTATATAAGTGAAGTTGTTCTATGATACGAAGAAATGAGTAATATATGTAGATGCATTGTGATGTCAGGATCAAACAAAAGATGATGTGAGCTATAACTATGACTACTTGAGCATAGTTGATTCTTGTATAGTTCATATTGATAAATAATTGTAACAGAAAATTTTTCTTTGTAAGAGCAGTGTGCTCATTGTATACCCCTAGCAGGGTTTTTATCCTTTTAATAGGGATATTTACTAAATGTAATATTTAGATCCTAACAAGGCTAGGTCTCCTAATAGGGACACTATACTTCTTAGTGCATTATTTGTGGGTATCAGCCACACTAGGGTTTTACCTTGGCTAGGGTTTCTATGTGAACAAATTATGGTATTATGAGTTGTTTACTTTATGTGTATGTTATTCTTATTTAAGTTATTACATGGTTAAGCTTGAAATTGTTAAGTTTTAAGTTAAAGTGCTATAATACTAATTCACCCCCCTCTCAATATTACTTAATCCTAAAATGTGGTATCATAGCTTGTGGCCCTTGGAGAGAAAGCCTAACAGCTTGAGGGAGATCCAAATGGATTCAAGTAGTTTCAAAGAAAACTTTGAGGCAACACTTGAAGACCTTGATAAGGAAAAATATGATAATGCTGAATTGAAATTCAAACTAAGAATAGCAGAGGGTTTCATAAAGAATATTAAGGAACAACTTGAACTTTTCAGGAACCAAAGGCAAGATCTTACGGATAAGATAGAGGAAGAATATGATAATGATTCATCTGATCAGATTAAGAAGCTTGAAAAAGACAAAGAAGTGTTGAATCATGAATGAGAAGTTACCACTATTCATATGACCAAAGTATTTCAACAAGAGAAAGATGAAAAGACAAAAGTTGAAGAAATCTTGAAGAATGCAAATGTGCAGATGGGAAAGATGCAGTTTGAACTTGATGATTACAAAATCAAGTATCAAGAATTAGAAAAGTATAATCACATCATTAAGGGAGAACTTTTTGATGCAAAGAATCACATTGAAAAACTTCATCCAAGCAACGACAAGATTGATGAATAGAGGGAAAGACAAAAGCCTAAAGGTGACATGACAAGAGTTGTCTTTGATAAAGCATATTGCTCAAAATCTCAAGAAAGACAGTCTAAAGGAAAATTAGTTGGGATGCCTAATCAACAGGAAGATCCTATACAATAAGAGGAACCTAGAGAACCGTACAGACCTTTCAGAGGAAGATGCTTTGGATGTAAAAAAGTTGGTCACATGAAGAGGGATTGCAAAGGTAAGACTCCTTATAGGCCCTTTTCTGGTTATTGTTTCAATTTCTATGAATATGGACACAAGAAGGCAGAATGTTTTTAACCTGATCAGTCCAGCACTAAACAAGATTACATCAGAGAAGAAACAGTAGCTAAGATTACATGTTAAAATTGTAACAACTTTGGAAACATCGCAAGAAAGTGTAGATTGCAGGTTAATCAAAATAGATCATCTCCAACATGTTATAAATACAACAATCAAGGACATATAGCAAAGTTTTGCAGGTATAATGGAGTTGCAAACAACAAAAGACCACCACCTATGGTTCTAAAGAAAAATGTTGGTGATGTTGGAAAAAGTATGGAAGAATACATGGATGAGTTTGACAATAATTTTAAGAAGGAAGGAGACAGGGACAATGGTAAAGTATTGAAAGAGAAGGAATGGAGTGAGTCTAAGGCTTAGGGAGATTCATTAGATGTTACTGAACCCTTGCATGATGTTGTTACTTCAACATAAATGGCCAAGCATGGCCTTATGGGGATCTTTGGAGAAATAAAAAAAATATCTAGCCCCTGTATATGTAGAATAAGATTATGCGAGCTTATGGACAATAAATATGATTAGTTTGGAGTCTCTATCTGAGATCGCTTGGTTTTACACACTATATTGAATGATCGCTAGAAATTTGGATGACTGGATCATTTGCAGACTTATAATTTCATTGGGAAATGTGCCAATCTATGCATGGAAAAGTATAAGTTTATTTACTTAGACATTTCTACTCACAATTTGAGCAGAGTTGAAGGAGACAAGAGGAACAAGCAAGAAGATAGGTAATCTTTGTGATCATTGAGTGTGCATACCATAATTCATTGAGAAAAAGGTATTTTAATCTATTGCGAGCTTTGTCTATTATGGATACTCTGTTGATATTTGATGTTAGTGAGAGTCTAGGGTACAAATTCAAGAAACACCCTTACAAGTCTACAGAAGATGACCCTAAAGGTGCATTTTTGCAAACACCCTATGACGTCCTTCATGTGGAAGACATTAGGGCATACATTCACTACAAATATGAGTCGTTGAGAGACTTTGAGATATTCAAAGAGATGAAAGACATGATAAAAGATGATGGATCTTGGATGGATGAGTTCGGTCATTTACAAAACCTCGGTGTTATGTGAATGGTGAAGCTTTACGAGTTTGACGAAGAAGAATGGATTAAGATTGTTCTTAGCACAATCCATGATTAGTTTATTTGGATAGGTGAACAACCTATTAATATTTCCAGTGAGTTAATTCATGATGTGAATGGGTTGGATAACACAGGTGTTATCTCTGTTGTAGAGAAAAATATGAAGAAACTGGTAGAAACCCTAACACATTCTAAATGGGATAAGAGGAAAATGACCATAGCTGACATCTTTCATCAAGATGTGAGATTAATCTCTATGATTTTGGGATATAAACTTCATTACAATAGCCGACCTAATTTGGTTTTTGTGGGAGTCATTATGATGGCCTAAAAGATGGTGAAGGAGAATGTGAAGTATAATCTGTGCAAGGTACTTACACAATAATTTCTAGATAATGTCAAGCAGATCAAACAATAAAAATCAAAGGCATTCAGGTTTGGATCATTACTCATACATATCTATATTCATATAGTTCATAAATTTCATGGAATGCATCATAGGGAATGGAACAACGAACCTCATGGTTTTCAAATTACAAATATTTATAGGAGACATAACAACACTTGGGTAGACGGAGAATTGTTTTCCATGTTCAAGATTATTCAAAGGAAAATGAAGGAAAGAGTAAGAATCCCCAAGGCAATTGTTGAGAAATATAAAGATACAATTTGCTTTATGGTTGAAGGTGATTGTGTATGCTTTGAGGCAGTTGAACCAAGGAATAAATGGAGTTACCCTATGGGTTGTGAGGTCAGTGCATAAGTTCTTACTATGCAAGTAGAAAATGTCTTATCTTCTGAGACTAATCCTTCTGAAGAAAGATAGGGAACAATAGAATAAAAATTAGCCAAAATCAGAGAGGAACAAACTAGAGCAGCCAGGAAAAGGAAATTTGAGAATGTAGTTTGACAATTTTGCAACAAAGGAAGGTATTAGAAAAGATGAGATGAAAGAATTCAAGAAGAAGATTGCAGAAGGAGTTGATGGGTTGGCGAGCACTGCTCCTGCAGCCCTGCCACCTCCTATAGTTATAAAGGTTATTGTCTTACCTCCTAATGTGCTCGATGTACATGATACCACTCCTTCACCACCTAAGAGGACATTATAGACTGAGACAATAAAGGAAGCAGATATTCCTGTGAGAAGGACAAGTTCCTCCAAAAAAAATTCACCGCCTAAAAGATAGAGGACTGGTGTAGAAAAGAAAGAAGTAGAAGAGAAGAAAGTAGAAGAGGAGAAAGATGAAAAGAAGAAAGAAGAAAAGAAAAAAAAAAAGAGAAAACTGCTGAGAGGCAACTTTGGAAACCATATCTAAGGATGCTGGAAAAGAGAATAGTTGATCAAGGAAAGTTAAAATAATTGTCGCGATACTATGATAGGTACAATGACAATGATAAAATTCAAATTGAAGACATAGTCATTAATCATATGATAGTGTTCAAAAAGAATATACTTGAAATTGAAGGTAGTATTCCTAAGGATTTGTATGAAAAATTGGAAATAAGGAAGTAGTTAGCACTTACAGAAGATAAACATATAAGAAGGAAATCCATAGATGATATGCTACCATTTGTTTCATATGATGAACGGAGAGGATATTGAAAGTCGTAAAACCCCTGCTGAGAGTAAAATAAAGATTAATAAAAATTATGGGGAGAAAGTATGATGAGGTTATAGAGGATACCCACAAAGTTATTGCCAAGGTACTGATGGAAACTGAACCTGAAAAACCTTCACTTCCTAAGCCCAAGGCTACTAAGTACAAAACTATTTTAAGAGGAGAGTCCTCTAAACTTGCAGAAATAAACATTGAGTCATCTAAGGATGGAGATGATATCAGTGAGTTTTGCAGCACTGTTAAGCAACCAAACTTCTTTGTTGTTGGTGTGCATGTGTCTTTGGACACTTAGCAAGATATAAGTGACCCTTTTCAAGGGAATGTAGATATTGTTACTAAGGTAGATGGAAGTGGTGAATAGAGTGCAGTCTATTTAACTAAGATAGAGAAGGAAGAAGCCACTAAGGAAGATCTGAAAAAGAGTTTAGTTGTGGATAAGAAGCAATCAGAAACTAAGGTTGAAGCAAAACAAGAAACAAATGTATATATTCCTATTTCTTCAACTTTATTGTTGGAAAGTAGTGATAAACCTCTAAATAATGATGTTGATGGTATGGATAAGGATGAACTGATGAAGTTAAAATACATATCCTTTGCTAAGGCTAAGGGAGATCAGAACAAAGAACAGAGAATAATTCAAAGGTACTAGAAAGAGAAGTTGATAGTATCAAAAAAATTCTACCCCTACCTTTCACTTTTTAGGGAAATGATAGAGTGGATAACTTGAACAAATTCCTTGATGACTTTCATGTTCACTTTGACTCTTTAGAAAAGGTCGTCGCAATTAGAGATGGAAAATATTACATGGCGAAGAAGAAGGAAGAGGTATGCAAGTCAATCGATTGGGATTTGACTATACTTGATAATATTATTGTTGAAGAGAAGTCTTGCATAATTCATGGAAGGAAGCTATAAAACTACTATATAAATCCTTGTATGCACTTGAAGAGTATAGATGACATCATTAAGAATGAAAAAAGGACACTAAATGAAATTGTAAAGAGTTGTGAACTCTCCTCACAAACTGTCACTAAGTTGGATAAGGAAGTGTCCAAGCTATTGGACAAATTCAGTGTTCTTGAGACTGAGCAAGGGAGAGTGTTGGGAAGATTTGGTGTGTTGAGGAGTCTAATCACTCCAAGACTATCAATCTTGGAGAAACAACTTTCAGACATGGAGACAATGAAGAAGGATCTTACTGAAGACATGCCTACAAAACTAAAGGTCGTTGAGATTTCATCTTTTTCTCTCAATGGTTTGATTCATGTTGGTTAGATCTTGGTGAAGACATGGACAACAAAGGCAAAGATCTTGGAAACCTCTTTCCAAGATTTACTTCACATGGTATGAGTTTTTGATGTGTAGTTATGAAATATTGATGTGTACATAGATAAAATTTTGAGTATACATTTTCCATTAATGTCAGAGGGGGAGTAATGAGTATGAAAAATGCACTTAGTCAGTAGTTTGGTATTGAGCACTTTGTCATTTTTAAGTGTTGTCATCAATGCCAAAGGGGGAGATTGTTGGCAAGTTACTTGATCAGCATATCATAGAGGTTGTCATTTATGGAAACACTACTCATTGGCATGGTTGGTTGAAGTACAATCCAGTTTTGGATATTCATTTTTGTAAAATGACTAAGTCCATAATGCAGTTAACAGGGTACAGTTACACAGTTTTGATTAGCGAGCATAGTATGCATAGAACTAAATCATGCGAGCTTAGAGGATTGTACTATGGGATGTAATTGACCTTCAATTAAGGTCTCTTGGATTTTGGAGCTGAACAAGGAGATTTATAGCTTGTTGAAGTCATGTGAAGACCATGCAATAGTGATATAGGGTAGATGAGTGGTTGCAATGATTAAGGGAGTATTGTGTGGAATTTAGAAGTGCTACTTTGGATTTGGATTTGGTCCTACCCTTTTTTTATGTATGATCGCCGACTATGTATTTTCTATTTGGTTAAGTGTTGGACACGTTTTGTGATGTACTTGTGAGCTGACTAGAAGAATCATTGAGATCAAGTATATAAGTGAAGTTGTTCTATGATGCGAAGAAATTATTGATATATGTAGATGCATTGTGATGTCAAGATCAGACAGAAGATGATACAATCTATAACTGGGACTACTTGAGCATGACATGTGCTTGTATAGTTCATATTCATAAATCATTGTAACAGACAATTTTTCTTTGTAAGAGAAGTGTGCTCATTGTATACCCCTAACATGGTTTCTATCCTTTAACATGGATATGTACTAAATGCAATATTCAGCTCCTAACAGGGATAGGTCTCCTAAAAGAGACATTATACTTCTTAGTACATTATTTGTGGCTATCACCCCCACCAGGGATATCCCTTGGCCAGGGTTTTCTTGTGAACAAATCATGGTGTTGTGAGTTGTTTACTTTATGTGTATGTTATTCTTATTTCAGTAATTGCATGGTTAAGATTGAAATTGCTAAGTTTGGTATTAAAGTGTTGTAATACTAATTCACCCCCCCCTCTCAGTATTACTTAATCCTAAAATATATCTCTTACATGTGCAATCTTGAAAATTAGTATTAAAATTCAATGGTGAATACTGCCCACTTTTCCCTTCATATTTAATCTAATGATACTCATACCTAAGATGAGAAATGACACATTAGGTGGTTGGTTAATAGTGGATATCTCTTACATACATATTTTGAAGATTAGCATTATTATTCAATGGCAAAAATTGAATACTATCCACTTTTCCCCGTCTATTTAATCTAATGGTAGTCATATCTAAGGTCAGGAAGGACACATTAGGTAGCTAATGGTGGATATCTATGGCATACACAATTTTGAAAATAAGTACCATAGTACAGTGGTAAAAACAAAGCATATTACACTTTCCTCCTTGTATTTATCTAACAATATTCATACCTAAGATTTAAAAAAGGGACATATTCTCTTGCACACATGATTTTGAAAATTAGTATCATAGTGCTATGGTGAAAATTTAGTAGCTTCTACTTTTCTCCTCTTTTTTGTTGTTTATTTTAATTAAGCGTCTTGAATATTTAACAAGTTGATAGTATTAAGAATTTGAATAATAAGTGTATGAAGAACTAATTTCATTTAGTTAGGAAGAATTGAAGGGTATCTATTTCACTAAAGTTATTTGGGCTATGATATTGGCTTCATTGTTTTTGGTGTTGATGGTCTTATACTCAACAAGACTTTATCCATTTAGAATCATTCAACTTTATCAAAAATATACTTGATTCAATTATTCTCAATTTAATGACAATGTACAAGTAATATTTTTTACTGATAATTAATTTATTTAACTTAAATTTTACTTGATCTCATCTACATTTAAATCGAGGAACCAATCCCAATCTTCAATTTTATCCATTTCTCATTTAAGAAAAATTAATTATAGAGAAGGGAATAAAATGATGAATTACCTTGACAACTCAACCATTGATAATTTGTTTATATTAATGATAGCTAGATCACTAAATGGTTGGAATGATGAAAAACTATCCTAGTTTTACCATAGAAAAGTATTTATATAGATGTGGCTATAATTTGGGATTTCAATGTACTTTGCAGTTTTTTTTTAAAGAAGATTGTACATGCAATGAAAGTGTTTTGAGGGAAGGGATGTGTGTGAGGATATGCTTACACAAATATTGTGTTATATAAATGTTTTGATGGCTTCTTGTATCATATTCATCTAATGTAATTATCTTTCTAATCTTCGTTTATTGTAGGTGATGATTCAATGTCCCATTGGGCTTTATTTGGTAGCAAGAGTTTCTTAGTAAATTAATATTAATTGGGTTTTCTTGTGCCTTTTTGGAAAGAATACAATCTCAAGGAAATGATTTTCTCTAGAAACTAGAAAGATTATTGACCTTTAAATAGAGAATGCTTTTAATAAAGCAGGGAAAGAGATTATAAAGATTTGGTCATTTTGGTGATGATTTTGTGTTGTGTTTTCGAGTTTTGATCATGTACATCGAGACAAGAAACATAGTTAATTTTTTTTGTTGGCTACAATTCTTTATTAAAGATACATTTATGATATGCAAATTGTGAGTTTTCCATTTAGAGATAAAAAAAAATTATCTAGGGGACTTGATGAAGTCTTTTAGACTATGAAGCCTAGGGCACAATATTTTTGCATGATAGTTGAATGATTTCTTAGGTGCATTTCAAGATTTTTGATCATTTTTTCTTTTTTGCCGTAGGTGAGGAGGTGTAGTATATTAAAAAAAAATGGAAAGTGTAAGGAAAAATTTGAAGAGAAATAGTTTTGAGATTGTCTTTAACAAGGTTATCCATAACTTTTTAAAATGTTGATATGGCATTGGTGTGTATATAAAAATTATGGATAAGGTTATTAGGTTGGAGTCTATTTTTTGTGATATTCATTTATAAAATGGATACAAATATATTGATTGTAGTTTATGAGGTTTCATTTTTGTGGCTTCATCTAGTAGTCTAGGTATTGATGTTGTGACTAAGGAGACATTTTCCCTTGTAGTAACAAGAGTTTGGTAATTTGATGAATGCTTGTAAATTCATACTATCTTTGAGTTTGATCTTTGATACATAGTTATTCAAGTTTTTAACTAGTTTTAATTTTGGTTGTTTTTATTGGTTATGTAATTTGGTCTCTATAGTAACATTCAAATGTGTTTCTTGTGGATCTTCTTGTTGATATTTTGAAGACTATAATTTTATTTTGGTGAGTTATTTTATTTGGAGATTTTTCATCAAATAGTCAATTTTAGACATCTTGGATTATGTAAATATTCTATCTTATTAATATAATGAGTGTGGCTCTCTATTGGTCACATTTATTGATAAAAAACATAATTTTTGCAAATGACCTTGGTCAATTTTATATGCCCTTAACCCATTATCGTATTATGACTATGTAGACAACTTGTAGCTAGCATTATGCTTAATTAAGCTATATAATAATTGATATAGTCTTATATAGTTAGTTAAGTTATCTTGGATGAGATTTAAGACATAATTATGGTGTGTGTGTGTGTGTGTGTGTGTGTGTGTGTGTGTGTGTGTGTGTGTGTGTGTGTGTGTGTGTGTGTGTGTGTGTGTGTGTCTATATATATATATATAGGATTTAATGGTTAGTATATGATCATGAGATTGTAAATTGTGTTTTTACTTGATCTTTTTTTAAGGTTTTCTCATTGAAGTGGCTCCTTGTTCTCGAGTATTGTTTATTGTGCAATTTATTTCATTACACATGGTATTAGAGAATTCTTAACATTAAAAATACAATATTCAAGGTATTTTTTAGGAGGTCAAATTGTAAAGAATACTTCTCTCTTAATTCGAAAAAAAAAAAACTAATTTTGTGAGGATTAATCAAGGGCATATTAAAAATACAAATATTAGAATCTAAGGTGATTTGAATTTGATTTGGAGTTTTTATGAAATTAGGGATTTTGCCAAATTTACTCTCAAGGGTCTACTCTTTGAAGTTTTAATTTTGTGGCTAAGTTTTTCTTGGAATAATTAGATCAAGATTTGGTAAACAAAAATTAATAACTTTCATATTATTAAGCCTCACCATGTTGAACCAAAAACTATAGGTAGGGATCTAAATTCCTACACACATGAAAGAGTCTTCACAAATAATATTTGGATTTGAATTTTGGGTCAAGAGGAGCCTTAGTTAGGAATCCTTTCTTATTGGACAAAAAAGTTCATAAGATAGAGGATGATACATAACACTTGCAAGGGAAATTAGCTATCATGCAAGGAGACATATCTAGGATCAATAATAAAGAGTCAGTTATTAAAGCTTATATCAACAATAAAATATCAGGTTGACAATCAGATGTTTCAAACAATTAAGGTGGGCCATCCATACTATCCAATCAAAATCAAAATGATATTACTCATGTGGGATATCATAACCTACTATTGAAGATGGATATGCACATGCTCAATGACATGGATCCACTCACTCAAATAAACAAAATAGAGGTTTTTATGTACATCAAATTTCAATTGAGATAAAATTGATGATAGATTTGTTATATCTGTAACTAGAGAATTTCATTTTGTATCAATAGTTTTGTGCTAAACAAAAATTCTAACTATCACTTAATGGTCAACTTTTACAAATGAGTTATAACCACATTATAGATATAGTGTGTTAGGTAACTACTTCAACAATTTATCTAAACATTGACAAAGATGAAGAATCAAGGATTACATTTAGTGAATCTAGAACATGTCCTCTAGTGGGCCCAAGGATCATAGCCAATATGAGATATGCGTGTTTAGGTTTTGTTTTATATTTTATTATTTTTTCTTAAGACATAGGGAAGAGAACGTTTAGCTCCTAAAAGATATGTGTTTAATGAAGACAAAATAACTTTCTATCCTAGCCATTATGTCTCAACCTACTAGATTTCTTTGTGGTGGAAGTCTGCCCCGATCAGGAGAGGTAAAAAAGTCTTTATCTTCTTTAAAAAACTAAAACTTATTAAGGAAAAATTGAAAATATGGAATAGGGTAGAGTTTGGAAATGTCTTTACAGAAAAATTCAAACTGGAAAATGAATTAGCAGAGCTAAACCTGGTAGTAATTGTTGATGGGTTGGGTGAGACGGGTTGGGTCAAAGTGCTTAGAGCTAAATACCTTGATTTTGAATAAAATGATAAAATTCTAACAATCATAAACCCACCTAAAGGATCAGTGACGTGGAATTTTATTCTAGATTGCAGGAATGTAATAATGGACCACCTAACATGGTAGGTAGGGAATGGTAGGAAATCATCCTTCTGGAATGATTCTTGGAACAACCATCCAGCTCTCAAACACAATGAAGCCTATCATAATCTAATTTTTTTTTCATGAATAGATGGGGTAACAATATCTCTGATTATATGGAATTGAAACAGTCCCAGTTTGGTCAATAGTGGGCTTGGAAGAGAGTGGACGACTTAGGCCTTTCTGTTCAAGATGTGCAGTTGATGGAAGATTTGTTCAAAAGTAGGAGACTCTTGTTTACAAACAAAAATTATAATATTATCTGGTGTGCAGCAAAGAGTGGACAGTACTCTACTAAAATTGGATATCATCCATTGGAAGGTTCAGAGGTTTTCGAGGATTGGCCCACTAAACATTTTTGGGGAAAGGAGTGTTTACCTAAAGCTAGTTCCTTTGCCTGGATTGCCACTATGGTAAAATTTTAAATGGTGAACAGAGGAAATGTTATGGTTTCTTGGGACCGACTATTTGTGATCTGTGTGAAAATGTGAGCGAAGATGTTGATCATTTTCTCTTACAACATGAATTCTCTAGTGCATGTTGGGAGATGTTGATAGGGAAGTTGGGGTGGTCATGCCCGTTGTAGAACTCTATTAACGAGGTATTTTTGAGCTGCCAACTGATCAACCAAGATCAATGGTCTCTAAAATATGATGGATTTGACCCTCTATTGAGATCTAGGAGTTGTGGAAGGAGCGCAATAGAAGGATATTTCAAGGTAAAAAGGAACCCCTGGACAGAATTAAGACAATAATTAACTCCTCTGTTGAGGAAGTTTTGAGTGCTGCTACAGCACATTTGAACTCAAAGATCCCCTATTTTGTACAAGAAAAATGTATTCAAGCTGCCTGGAAAGGGACAAAAATCAAATTTTGTCAGGATCTTCATCGCAAATCGATCAATGAGGATTCTAAAGAAGTCTAGTGGGAATTACCAGAGCAAGGGTGGATAAACATAAATTTTGATGGGACCGTGAAGGAAAACCTAGGGTCCTCGAGAGCTGGTGTCATTTCTAGGGATTGTAAGGACAACACTTTGAGTTTTGTTGCTCAAATGCTAAAATTTGGAACAAACAATATTGTTGAAGCCAGTGCCGCCATCCTTTCTCTACAGGTACCTAAACGAATAAAATTTCAAAATATCCACATTGAAGGGGATTCTCAAATCATCGTGCAGGAAATTCAAAAATGGGATACATGTGCATGGTATCTAAAACATTTTATTCATGCCATTAAAGAGCTACTATAGTCTTTTACTCATTTCTGCATTAGTCACGTGTGAATAAATGGTAATAAAGAGGTCGATGTCTTGTCAAAATGGGGAGTTAATTTGGAGAAAGTTGATGATATTTGGCTAGAGGACTTCAGCTCCCACTCTTTAATTAAATGACATGTCCTTTTCCAATGTGGCAGATTCCCTTACTTTACTTTGCTCGGATGGCAGCTGATAATCATTCAAAGGTTGTTTTCTTTCCTTTTTTATCTATGGTAAAGTGACGTGTTGTTGAAGGATTGTAATATTTTTAAAATTTGGTGGGAGAGGTGAATTGGTTGGCACGGAGGCAAAATAAATGTTGCATCATTACAAAGGAAGGAAAGTTACCTTATCAAATTTTTAAATGTCGAAGTCAATGCTATAAAAAAACCAACCTTTTTCACAGAGAAAAATTATGAGTGTGGTGAGAAGAATTTACACTTCACATTATGGAAGCAACCTGTTCTGTCGACACTACTAAGCAGCACAATGGCTTTAAAGGACCCGTTAGCTGGGAAAGAATGCATGGTATGGTTTGAAACAAGAATGAAGTGGTGATCAAAGCGACACTGACAGTTCTTGGGAAACAGTTTATGGAAAGGAAGATGAAGTGGAGGATGAATGTTAATTTTATTTCGATGATAATAGCATGGGGTTTGAAAATAGGAGAAGAAACTAAGAATGTGAAGTGGGTGGTCTCATACCTCTTTGAAGAAGATGTATTGATGGGTCTGGATTCCATCCTAGAATGGGATATTCCAGGAATTGGTTCGAATATAACTGAATGCTTTGAGTAAGAGGATGATGAAAGGGTATGTGGCCTTGTGTCTTTTGTTAGTTTGTGGGGGAAAGTTGATAAGGGTGATTACAAAGCCGACATAGCCACAACATGGGGAAAGATCAAAAAAGCATTGCAGGACTATGAACAGAGGGAAATGGAGTCAATGCGGGTTTTCCCTACCTCGGTCCCAAAAAGGGCACACTCTAGGAGGAGAGGAAACATAACCCTCAACAACGAAGATTGGATGTAGCGACCCATTTTTTTATGGTTTTTTGTGGAATGGTGAAGGGATATATGAAGAAGAAACAACACGCAACACTTAAGTTTTTGAATGATTTTTGTTGCACGGATGTGATGTGGATCTATTTCTTTTTTGAATGACTATCGATGCAGGGCTGCGAAGGATGTCTATTTCAAATGCAGATAATAGACCTGAAGTTAACATCAAAGGGAGGTAGTCTGTGAATGAAAACAAAGTCCAAATTCTGAGGAGGAATTTTGGTTGGAAATCACATTTTGTTTATGAAATTCAATTAGCATTATATAAGATTGTTAGTGGTTAGGCTTACAAGATGTAACCCATTTTAAATGGGTTTATTAAAGTTTGAAGCTTGGATAGTTTTGTATCTTAAGGGTAGGTGTAAGTCCTAATGTAATCAATATATAATATCTTTTTATATCAATAAAAATATCTTATTACAGATAATAAAAAATAACAAAAGATATATTTAAACTATGGTAGAAAACATAGTAGACAAGATCTAAGTACAAATAATTTAGATTGATAATAGGATACAAGAGATGTTAGAGATATAAATTATCAAGCATAGTTGAATTTCTTACTACTCTCTATTGGTAATGGTGCATGAGAGAGAGAACCCTTGGTTGATACATCATGATTACAAAGAGCTAAACAAGGACACCATAAACAATAAATTATTATAATAATTAATAATCTGTTAGATGAGAATAATTTTACTTTTTATTTTACTAAATTGAATCTTTGTTTTGGTTTTCATCAAATTAGAATTAAAGATGAAGGTATACTTAACACAACTTTTCAAACCCGTGATGATTATTATGAATCTTTGTTAATACATTTTGACCTCACAAATCCATCATCTACATTTAAAAGTTTTATGAACTCTATCTTTAGGTCATTTATGTTGAAATTTATTATATGGTGTTTTTTTAATTTAATATACTATAAACTTGTAGGAAAATTGAAACATATGAATAAGCTTTTGGATATTATTGAGAAACGTCAACTTTATGCCAAACCATCCAAATGTGTGTTTGAAGTTAACAAAGTAGAGTATTTAGGTCACATTGTTTCACATGAGGAAGTAATGTGGACCCTTATAACATCAACTCAATAGTATAATGAAAAATTCCTAGGACTTAACAAACCTATGGGGTTTCTTAGTGCTTAATAGTTGGGTAAGTGCACCAAGATGGTGTACAAAAAGGGGGTATAAGTGGCCACTTTTTTTTGAAATCAGGTAAACTTGAACCTCGAAGAGAAATTTGAGAGGCATGCACTCAAAATTAGAAGATGTGAAAATAATAAGGATTGTAGTACTCTTAATATAGTTTATAAACTAATATTTTAAAAAAATGGATAGAATTAAGAGGGTCAAACCCATTGTGCATGAAAAATTGTTCCTGATTTTTTCAGAAAATTATAACATAGTGTCGGGCGTGCGCATCACAAAAGATATAGTTAGATTTAGTATTTTGAAAAACTATTTGGTAGAATGATAGGTAAGAGTGAGAGCTATAAGTTGTGTATTTTATCTTGATCTCAATGAAAGTTGAGGAGGCTGCATCTATCTACTATTGGAGATACTGGTTTGCAATTCTTGGACCATAGGTATGTGGAACCACCGAGACCTTTGACTGTGGATCAGATGATAGACGTGAAGCATCATAACATAATGATGATTGATATAGCCTCTGCACTCATCTATTCTGAATTTGATGGAGTCAAGGACTGCCATATTGCCTTTGATATGTGGAACAAACTACATGATATTCATGGAGATGTCAATTTAAAGAGAGCCAAAGCAGAAAGTCTCAGAGGTCAATTCGATTAGATGAAAATGAAAGAAGGAGAGAACATTACAAAATATAGTGAAAGAATCAAGAAAAGTGGCAGTGCCATCAGAGCTGTCAGTGGAGTGATTGAAGACACAACAGTGGTTAGTAAGGTATTGAGGACTTTACTTCCTATCTATGCAATTAGAGTTTCAGTTATTCAAGAGATGAGATGCAGTAATGGTATAACTCTAGATGGATTGGTTGGAAGACTTACAGCTTTTGAGTTGGATAAATTTGACAATTACTCTCCTAATCCTAGCAATCTTGAGTCTGCATTCAAAGCTAAATTAAACCTTGGAAAGATGAAAGGAAAACAGATTGATAGTGATAGTGATGATGAATCTGATAATGAAGATCTGGAAATCATTGAGGCATTACTTGCAAGGAGAGCTGCAAAAGGAAAAGGATAGTACAAAGGATGAATACCATTAATTTGTTTTTCATGTGATGAGGTTGGTCACATTGTTGCGAAGTGTCCAAAAAAGGAAGACAAAGGTGAGAGAAAGTTCAACAAGTACAAAGGCAAGAAAGATTTCAAAAGCTACAAGGACAAAGGTAAGAAATCTTGTTATATTGCTAAAGATTCTGATAGTGATGAAGATGAAGATGAAA
>MU225465.1:147503-160031 GCA_018584345.1 Thuja plicata
TCACCACATGACTAGTGATAAAACCAAATTTGAACATCTTGAGCACTATGATGGTGGGAGTGTCAGTTTTGGGAATGATGAACCTTGTTATGTGAAAGGTAAAGGTTGTATTGCTTTAACAGAAGGATTCAAATGTGATAATGCTTATTGGGTTGAAGGACTAAGGCACAATCTACTAAGTGTGGCACAGCTTAATAACATTGGTTTCAAGGTAGAATTCATGAATGATAAGGCCAAGCTCCTAGATGGTAAGGGAAACCTAGTTGGAACCGGTAGACAAACAAAAGGTAATCTATTTTATCTTGATCTCAATGAAAGTTCATGTTTTATTGCACAAGTAGAATAAATATGGTTATGGCATAAAAGGTTATGTCATGCGAACTTTGATAACCTAGTTAACATAAGCAAGAACAAAAGAGTAAGAGGTATTCCTATTTTGAAGAAACCTGAATTAGCAATATGCAAACAATGTCAAATTGGGAAGATGGGAAAAACTAGCTTCAAGAGAAAGAATTACAATACAGAAGAAGTTTTGGAATTGGTACATATTGATTTATATGGACCAATGGGAACAAGTTACACAGGTGAGAAGTACTTCATTCTATGTGTTGATGACCATTCCAAAATGATGAGTGTTATGTTTCTCAAAGAAAAATCAGAAGCTTTTCTGAAGTTCAAGTGGTACCTTGCCAGAGTTGAAAAAGAAACAGGAAAGAAACTTAAATGCTTAAGATCTGAAAGAGGGGGAGAATTCATCTCTAATGAATTCAATGAATTCTGCAATGAAAGAGGAATCAAAAGACAAGTATCTTCCCTACTTACTCCACAGCAGAATGGGATAGCAGAAAGAAGGAACATATCCATTATGGATTGTGCAAGAACCTTGATGATTGAAAAGAATGTTGCTACCAAATACTGGAAGGAAGCGATCAGCACTGCAATTCACACCTTGAACCGAGTTCAACTGAAGAAAGGTATTAAGAAGACACCTTTTGAATTATGGTATGGCTATAAACCTAATGTTCCTTATTTCAAAGTATTTGGAAGTAAATGTTACATCTTGAAGGAAGCAAGAAATGGAAAATTTGATGTAAAAGGTGATGAAGGTATATTCCTAGGTTACTCCTGTAAAAGCAAAGCATATAAATGCTTGAATCTTTCTACTCATAAAGTCATAGAAAGTGTGCATGTAAGGATTGATGAGTTTGCAGAAAAAGGTGAAGAACAGAGCAGTAAAGAGCCTGAGGATTACAGAAACTTTGTGTATTATGAACTTGATACTATACCTAGGACTCAAGCAATGGTGATTGAACAGCATCCTTGTCAACCATTGAACTCATCTGCACAAACTCAAATGGTTCAACCTGAGTTGCAGCTTGTGCAACCTGAGCTGCTGGTAGAGGAAACTGAGTTACAGACTGAAGAAACTGAGTCACAGACAGAGGGAACCGAGTCACAGACATAGGCACCCGAGTCTCAGACAGAGGCGCCCGAGTCTCGGACAGTGGAACCCGAGTACCAGACAGAAGAACAGAATAGAACTTTTGAGCATGGTGAACCAAGTGGAACAAGCCCAGAATCAAGAAGGAAGGATCTTGTACTTGCAAAATATGTCAGAAGGCATCATACACCTGAACAAATAATTGGAGATCAGACAGAAGGTGTAATGACAAGGAACAAAATTAAAGGTACATGTTTTCTTAGTGAAATTGAACCTAGAACTATTAAAGATGCATTGAATGATGAAATCTGGATTGAAGCAATGAATGAAGAGATTGAGCAGATGGAAAAGAACAAAACCTGGACTCTTGTACCTAGACCAAAAGATAAGAATGTGATTGGTACTAAGTGGGTTTTCAGAAACAAGATGAATGAAAAAGGAGAAGTTTCCAAAAACAAGGCAAGATTAGTATGTAAAGGATATGCTCAAGAAGAGGGTATTGATCATGGAAAAACTTTTGCTCCTATTGCAAGACTTGAAGGAGTCAAAACTCTTCTGGCATATGTTGTACACAAAGGATACAAGGTATGTCAAATGGATGTAAAATATGCATTCTTGGTATGAAAGATTGCATGGTTACCTGATAAGTATTGGATTTCAGAGAGCTAATGATAATAGTAGCTTGTATATCAAAGAAGGACCTCAGAACAAGATAATATTAGCAGAAATATTTGTGGATGATATATTGTTTACTGGATATGATGATTTATGCAAAGCATTCTCTGTAGCAATGAGTAAGAAATTTGAGATGTCTATGTTTGGTGAAATCAAATTCTTTAAGAATTTGAGATGTCTATGTTTGGTGAAATCAAATTCTTTGTTGGTTTACAAGTTTATCAGATGAAGGATGGTATCTATATTACTCAATCTAAAAACATCGAAGAGATACTGAAGAAATTTGGGATGGAAGACTCCAGACCAGTTGGAACACCTATGCCTACTGGACATAAGTTGTCTAAGGATGATGATTCAAAGGAAGTAAACCAAACTACCTACAGATCCATGATTGGTAAACTTCAATATATTGTTCACACTAAACCTGATATTGCATTAGCAGTTGGTATTGTTGCAAGGTTTTCAACTAATCCTAGAGAGAATCATTTGATGGCTATCAAAAGGATTCTGGGATATCTTAAGGGTACTAAAGATTATGGATTATGGTATAAGAAATGATGAAACTTTGATTTGAAGACTTTTACTGATGTTGATTGGGATGGAAGTGTTGATGGCAGAAAGAACACAAGTGGTGGAGCATTATTTCTTGGAAAGAGGATAGTCTCCTAGAAAAGCAAGAAATAGAACTGCATTTCTCAGTCTACATCAGAGGTAGAGTATGTTGTTGCAGCAGTGAATTGTTCAAATATCATATGGTTCAAACAACTATTGTCAGGCATGAAGTAAGAAATCAAAGAACCAGTCATTATCTACTGTGACAACACCAGTGCTATTAACATTTCAAAGAACCTTGTGATGCATACTAAGACTAAACATATAGCAATAAAGTATCATTTCTTGAGAGAATTGGTTCAGGACAAGGAAGTAAGATTGGAATATGTGAATACTAAAGAACAAATAGCAGACATATTCACAAAACTATTGCCTAAGGATGCATTTTTGTATCTTAGAGGAAAGCTGGGGGTAATTCCCCTAACTGAGGCTCACTAAAACACAGTTTAGTGATGCATCAACTGAGCCATAGAACAGACTTAACGTGTTGATGCAAATATTCAGAGCTTATTGCATATGAATCAGTACAAACAAGTACATTACAACTTACTTGGATTTATATATTAGTTGGTGTCTTTGGCATTGGTTGTCAAAGAGGGAGAGTTATTGATGTCATAAAGATTACTGAAGAAGAGATGTAAAAGGGAGAAATCTGTATTTCAGAGACTGATGACAGAGGGAGTTTTTTTTTTTGGATGAGAATCAGAATGAAGCCAAGGACATTAATAAAAATTTCATTCTTGTGTCTATTGCTCTATAATTCTTTGTACTATAACATGTTGTGTTGCCATCAATGTCAAAAAGGGAGATTGTTGATGACACACAAGTATATTGTGTATTGTCGTTGATGTTTACACAAGTATAGTGATGTTTACACAAATGTCTAATCCTATTCGAGCACAGTCAGTTCATGCCAAGCACTCTCGGGCATTGAAGAGGACCAAAGAGATTTTCAGTTCTAACCGAGTTCACTCGGGCTTTACAGTGTTGGTTGGGCGTTGAAGGATTTGTTATGTTAACCGAGTGACAATAGAATATTTGTTAACCAAGCAATAGTGACAAATTTGTTTAAGACATCTAAGGGACTTGGATTTGTTTTGTGGTAACTAATTCACCCCTCCCCTCTCAATTACTCAACTCATTTCACACAATATTGTGGTGTAGTCTATTGAGGATTTTATCCTTTATTTTTTCATATTTCCTATTTGCAATGGAGATTATTTTGAATCAATGATGTTATCCTCTATCAAAGAAAAGTTTTCAAAAGGAGTTAATTTCCCTTAGACAAGATTTGCATTCATTTCCAAGCTGCAACCAATGCATCTCTCTTCTTATATGCATCCAAGAACATTTATTTCATGTGTAGTAAAGAAACACCTATAAGTGATGAGTAGTGAAATGTGAGTGAAATCGCTCTAGCTTATGGTTTTCTCTCACCATATTTGTCGGCATGGTTATAATGAGAATTTGATTATTTATAATGGTGTTTTTCTCATTGCATAGGATTAAACATTTATCACAATCTTGTCTTGTCCTATATCCCAACTTTTCCCTTATAAAAAAGGCATCATATCTACATTTTTATCATTGATATCCTTGAATTTTTGATCTTGAAACAATCCATTGCTCTTATAATTAAACAACATTTTTCTTTTCTCTTATGTAAGGCATAAGTCCATTGAAGACTCTAACACAATATCAAAGCTTCAAATCCATAATATCATTTTTAAATCTAGGAGATAATTAGATTGGGTATTATTTTAAGTGCACTTTAGAACAATATAAACCTCACTATTGAATTCATAAAGCCCAAAAAACCCTTATTTTCATTATGACACTATATTTTGATAATAGAATTTGTTTTGCCATTTTAAACAAGGGTTTGAAATTCACGGAAAAAAAATGTGTACATTTGTGTGGATCTATACCATATATAATCAATTGTGTAGGTCTACAATTCTATCAGATTGAGTACAAAGAATATTATATACTGTGAAATATTTTTTTAGCCTTCTACATCACATTTTATCATCATTGGCATAATATAAAGGTGCAAAGGTTGAAAATTAATTAATTAAAATTTAATTTTTTAACTATGCTATTAATTTAAACTCCAGATCACACTTTAGCAAGAGCCCTCGATTTCACCAAAGTAGGGGGTGTTGAACTTGCAAGTGGCATGTCTCACCCATCGCTTGAGCTCCACGAACCCAACACCTTCAATAACATTGTGATTTTCTTTTAATCTTAGCACATAAACCACTAATAGATGATCACATTGTGACCAACAACTGACTCAGGCCCAAATTTTAGGACATCGGTGCATAAGTAGACAAAAGCAAAAACAAAATCAATAACATTTCACCGAAGTATCAAAATTTGACAAATGAGATATCAATGAAAAGCTAGTTTTGAGCACTTCACATTTGTGTTAAACAAATTGTCAAATTTTGTTATTCACGCATTTAATTTATGATTAAAATTGTATCTTCATTTTTAACCTCTAAGCTCATAAGTCTTTGCCTACATCTCTAATTTTCATAATTAGAGCAACATTGGTAAACTATTAGCTACGACAAAACAAATCCCCAAAAGATTATACCTCTATTATTTGATGGCTATAAGAATATGACCATTATATTCAAGCACCTTAGATTCAAGCATCTATTACAAAAAAAAATAAAGCCCCCGATCTTGGAAAGATGTTACTCTGCTATTATGGTGGTTAGAAGTGTTTGCATTCAGCCTATTTCATGATGATTCCAAAACCACCTTTGAAATTTGCTCCGTGTTAATAGGATTGTTGTAAAATATAGCCCACGAGAAGTGCTTGTCAAGCAAACATAAAACATTATTGAGAATAGACCAAAACCTATCTAAATGGCTCAATAGGACAGAAAATGTGAAACTTAATCTTATTTGCACCCAAGGCACAAACCAATCTAGCCCAAGAATGGTAAGAGACTCATTGTTTAATGAGATGTCATGGCAGTCTAATTGCCTTCCAAAAATATTGGAACGAGTCTACCCAGGGCTTTTGTGATGGAAGAACGCTAGACATATTTGGCTTGGAGTTTCAATCCATGATGAGAGGACAAGCCAGTGAGTTTCATCGCTCTTTTATTTTGAATGCTCTATTTGAGTAGTTATCACGTAGCCTGTTTTTATATTCGATCAACCATTCACCATTCAGCACTTTGCACCCTTGGATGGATTTTAATTTAACATATTTTTTATAACTCTACTTATTAAAGAGTATATAATACAAATAAAAGAAAAAGTCCTTAAATATAACAGTTGTCAGCAAGACAATTTTAGCTTGCTTAGTACTCTTGTTGACAATATCACCAAAGCAGAAAACCAAGTCTCAAACCCAGGCAGGTTGCAGGTTCTCTGAGTTCGACTGGGTAGTAGATCAAAGTATCAAAGGAAAAGTTTATCTGGCTCCTTCAAAATAATCCATCTGGCTAAAAGTATTTGTAGCGACTGGCTAGCAACTTGGCACTTTCACTGTCTGCATTGCCATGATTATTTACGATTACATTTTTTTAGGATAGTATTAGCATAATGAGCAAGCATTACATTGATAGAAATGACTTCATCATAATAAGAAAATATTTAATAGGATTGCAAGTATTATGATATTTACCGTGACCAATCTGATGGTAAAAATAGTCAGCCTTTGTATCTGTAGTCTTGGGAATCACTGAGGCATGGCTTGTAAACCATTTGAACCATGCAACCAAAAACAACAGATATAGCCCAGACATTCTAAGTTTGATAATTTCTAATTACGTGCAATATCATGACAAGTAATTTTCTCTTGTGATATTTATATGTATTATAAACAATGAAAAAATTTAAAACCAGCTTGCAAATAAAAAATCTTGCAAAACCTTATTTCTGTAGTATTGTCTCAAGCAGACCACAGGACGAGAATGTAAGTCACGAAAACCAAAAAATTCTTAAAATGTTTTTAGAGGTTTTAAGCAAATATGCAGCAATGCTGCTCGGCAAAATGCATTTAGCTGACTGTAACTTGAGGGCAATGAGCTTAGTATATGTTACGCAAGTTGATTCGTCAATGCCTACTAGCTAGAAGGGAAAGGAAATTATGAAAGACCCAAACAAAAGACTTGCTTTAAGCTTAACAATACATGTAAATATATTGATAAAAGTCGTAAAACAATCATCCAGCATCCAAATAATACAAGTTAACCTATTTCTTAAATACAGGTTCGAAGAAATATTTAAACTATGATTGGACCAAAATGCTGATAATAATCCAATAAATTTAAGTAAAATAATTCCCTGAGATCTGGATTACATAATCAGTTGGTTGTTTGAACCAGAAGCCAGCATATTCCAATGGTTGACATTCTGCCAAGAAAAAGCAGCAATGTTTGCATATTCTTCTGCTTAAGCATTGAAATTTGAATATCCAATCCTTAAAGATCGGTAGAACATGCAAAGAATTAGCTTTAAAAGAGGGCAACTAAAGATCATAAAACATAAACTGGCCTAACATCCTGTAATCCATCCGTTGTCATGAAAACTGATCGAGTTGAAAGGTAAAATGCCCCTGTATGGACAAAAATTTGCAGTCAGTCTTGTCCCCCTTGCTATCTTTTCGACATTTTGCTAGTCTTTTCCAAAGTCTGCATTATAGTGTGAACTTGACTCCAGTTTCTTTGCTTCATTCAACTTACGAACAGCCTGCATGGCAAAGATAAGTACAAATTACAAGCCAGAAAATACAAGCAAATCCAATATTATAAAATGCTAAACAGAAAAGAGAATTCACCTTCATAAAGTCTTCATGGATTACGTAATCACGCTCTGCACGGATAGCTGCCATACCAGCTTCTGTACAAATGTTACGAAGATCTGCTCCATTGAAGCCCTGATAAAAGTTGAAAGAAAGCTCAGCTATACAGTAATTAATCAAACAACAATTACCAACTTCAAAACATACCAGTGTAGTATAGGATAAAATCTCAAAGATTTTGGATAAATTCCAAATTATTAAAGAAATAGAACAAGACCTCAGCAAGCTTTACAACAGCTTCATAATCTATGTCTCCATGTTTTGCAATCCCTGCAGCATGTATTTTCAGAACTTCCATTCTTGCTTGTTCATTTGGAAGTGGAATCTCAATCTTTCTATCCAAACGGCCAGGTCGAAGCAGCGCTGGGTCCAGAACATCAGGACGATTTGTTGCCATGATCATTTTTACCTGATGTATTGTTAACATTACAAGATTTTCAGGTCACAATGAAAACTGCATACCTTGAAGAATCTTAGATAACATTGTTTCTTGTCTAATGCAGTTGATATACAATTACAGCACCTTGAGCACCTTAAAACACAATACCTTTCCTAATTGATCAAAACCATCTAGTTGGTTGAGCAATTCCATTAAAGTTCTTTGAATTTCTCGATCAGCGCTCGTTCCTTCACTAAAACGGCGTCCACCAATTGCATCAATTTCATCCATAAATATGATGCATGGCTGCAACAAAAACCCCACTATAACATTAAGCATTTCATTTATATTAATTAGAATACTCGTAAATTAGTAATGCAACTACTAAGAGGACTAGAGTTGCAGGCATAAAGAGAAACATTTTTCAGTGTCAACACCCTCCAATTATTAGATGTGATGAGCTAATAATTCAACATACACAATGTTTTGAATAAAAAATAAACTATTATTATATATAAACAAAATATTTGTATTTGTAATTATATTAACAAACACCAAAAATTAGTCTTTTGATGTTCAAATGAATAAGAAGTCATACTTGGTGATCCCGTGCATAACCAAACATTTCCCTGATCAACCTTGCACTCTCACCGATATATTTATCTATTATAGCACTTGAAACCACCTGAAAATAGTATTACGAAAAGAAGGCATAAATCAAACCTCAAGGACAAGAAATAAGAAAGTTGGATTGCATAAAACTTAAAAGTAAAATGGATGCCAAAAAAGCTCAGCTACTACCTTAAGGAAATTGGCATCAATGTTACTAGCAATAGCTCTTGCTAATAGTGTCTTTCCTGTTCCTGGGGGGCCATATAGAAGCACTCCCTGAAATTGGAAGCATATGAATCAACCTCTATGAAAGGATTTTAACAAGAATAAATTAAACATGCAAATTGAACTTTACATAAACAAGTAATTACCATGATTAATTTTCACCCCACACAAAATTTACCTTAGGAGGCTTGATTCCAACCCTAATAAAGAGTTCAGGATTCATCAGAGGAAGTTCAATGGATTCTCTCAGTTCCCTTATTTGATCTGCCAACCCTCCTACTGCTGAGTAGCTCACATTGCCAGGATCCTCATGAAGCATATTATAAACAACAGGGTCCACCTGCATCCAATATATGCACACAAAATGATTAGCTTTTTTCCAGAAAACCCCTTCAAAGATTCTGAAATGATTTGTGCTTATTACAACTTGCTGATGTGAGATTCTAATGCTAGGTACCTCACGAGGTAGAGCCCGCATTATTGTTAGTGTTGTCATGTCAAGAACAACACGCGTGCCTGCAGTGAGCTTATCTTTATCTACCTTATTCCGGCACCCAACAACATATCTTGGCCCACTGCTAGCTTTCACAATTACTGCACGAAAAAAAAAACCTCAGTAACAAATTTAGAAAAAATAATTTACTTCAATAGAACAAGCATTTACAGTTAAAATACTAATTTGTTCAAATTCAAACATCCACTGAAGATAGAATCATGGGTGTTATACAGGCATTAAAACCTCAGGGAAATAAAAGTATGTTCCCACCACATCCACATCCCATAGTGGGGAAAACAGAGAAACAAGAGAATATTCAAAGGGGATCTTTTAAAGTACCCTCAAAGATATGGAACAATATTTCAAAATGGAAATAACAAGGATCAGGGATAGGAGCAAGAGATGGGATGCATCGAAATGGGGCATAAGGAAAAAAATCAGTGTTACTCGGGGATATGTTTCTGGCATAATTTGACCCGTCCCAGAAATGGGGACGTCCTGGAAACTCAGAAAATTTCGGAAACCCATCCCCTGGCTGTACCATAAAATTAATGTTTGAATTTTGATAATTTGTTTGACTTATCTCATGGTCCTTGATTAATTTTCTGATTGCAGCCATGTTAAAACATGTCATATTTACTATATATCATTCAGTCACCTTTCCAAAACTGTTTATACATTTGATTGCATGTTGACTATGTAAATGTCAGGAATATTGAGACAAAAAATGGCAATCGAGGAAAAACCATCTAATGGTGATTGATCTATTTTCTACAGAACACGAAGTACAAATTAAAAGAAACTGTAAGTAATAACCCAGTAAGCTAGTATGTTTTAGTCTATGAACTTTGTCACCTTCAAAGGGAGATAAAACTACCCATACACACCAGTACTTGAAAAAAAAAGCTAGAGATTAAACATGGAGCAATATATTACTCTATTATGGAAACAAAACGTGCATCTACAGAACATATTTACACTTCTGTTGTTATTTGGAAGTGATAATAAATGAGAAAGATTACATCGCAAAGCTAAAGATTTACAAGGTTCATTGGACCATTTGTTTTTCCTTCAACTAATTATTTTTCCTTCAAACTTTCATTTTTATAATTTTCCTTTGTATAACTAACTGTGCAATACCAATGACAAGGCCTATTCCAGAGTACCCTGCTGATCAAACTCCTTGACTCACCTACAACTGAAACTCGAAATTGCTTGGGAAAAACCCTTCAATGATCTTTTCATAATCCTGGGCCCGCCTGTGAGGGAGTCATACCCAGACCGGCTCCCGCTATAATACCATGAAACTTGGAATTGCTTGCTTGAATTAATGAAATCAATGGGTACATATAGCAATTTACAAGAGCTTCAAACTGAAGCTAAATTCTTCTAAAAATAGAAGACTAATTTAAAATTGATAATGATTTGTAGTATTAGTCGGATTAATCACATTCATTATGGAGTATTGAATGTAATATCACGTGATGTGATATCTAGGTATATGCCATAATAGTTGATGAAATCACAATGAGGTGATATCTCTTCTTCTACAAAATTAATTGATTTATTGTGTTCTACTCTTGGATAGATTTTATCCTCCCTAGCTAAGAGGGAGTGTTAATGATGGTAGCTTCAGTCAGATAAATGGAATGCTGATTATACCAACATTATGAATAGTGATTTATTATGTAACATATCAATGTATATAATAATAATAATTGATTTTATTATTATTATATATATTGAATATCCATACATACATAAATTGCGAATATTATATTTAAATCATTACTCACAATGTTGGTATATTAATCTATGTTGAATCAATAATTATATCGACCAATGATTAATGTATAATTTATGAAGCACCGCTTTGTATTGAATAGTGATCAAATGATATGATCATACATCGATCACCTTCATTTATACATCCCAGAATATATCTTAACTAAATCGATTATCTCACACCAATTATGAGAATTGATATACTTGCTGATTACATTAACTAATAATTATGTAGAGACATGTCAATGAAGAGACATGTCTCCACGTACGTGGAGGCATGTCAATGGAGGCATGTCTATTCATTGACATGCCTTATGAACTAAGTATATAATCTGATTGGGATCTATCAAAAGGAAAAGAACAGAAATCAATTAGTGCAAGCCTTAGGACAATTTAAGTTATAGAAGCATCATTTGTGAACCAAGAAAAATAGATACATTACTTATACTGAGAAAATCAACATGGTATCAGAGCAAACACCTGGGAGAAAGATCTCAGTAAAGAATGAAATATTTGTTACATTTAAAATGCTGTGTCTGGATGTTTGAAGACAAAACATGTATGTCTGAATGCTGGATGAACCGGTTGGAAATTCGCACAGTGATGAATAGATAGACGAAAATATTGACCGCTCGTTTTATAGTGAGTCCCTAAATTCATAGCGCAGCTATAAGTTCATGGCACAAAGAATTCTATAACCCGATAAGGCTTGTCAAGGTGCCTCCCAGACATTAAACTTAGTAATATTGGCCATGGATTCAAACATGTGCCAGACACCCACAATAAATTGTTGATCCAATAAGAGTTTTGGAAAGATGGAATCAGTATGGAGACCAATTCATTATACTTGCCTCAAATCTAAGAAGGCAGATCCGAAGGTAAGCTTGGCATGGGTCCAATCGTAATGGCCTCTCACTGGCAGTATTGATATTAATACTAATTTGGTGGAGCGTCGATAATTTTTAGGATTTGACCATGGGTAAAGAACATACCGTCTCTGTCGGGCTGGATAGAGAGCTCGGGCACCTTGTTGCGATGTGATGGAAGAGTTTTCTCACACAAGACGTGTCTCATGTCTTAAGGAGTTCACACTATTTGATGAAGAAACAAATCGACACTAATAATAATCAATGTAACCCGGGGACGCGTACCCGGCCCAAAACCCCGGAGTACCGGGTACCGAGACGGGTACTCCGGTATACTCCGCGTACCGGAGTACCCCCACCGCCGCCCGAGCTTTGTCATTTCCCCGCCGCACCCGTCGGGTACTTCGGTACTCGACAGGGTGCGGCCAGCGGCAGACTTAAAAAGTGCATTTTTTTTAAGTTTTTAAATAAAATTTGATTTGCTAATTGATTCTTATGGAACCCTAAAAGGATGTGGGTCCCATATAAGGCCCTCTAAGCCTTCATAAGGCCCATATACTTCATTTGACATTCTCATTCATAATTTTCATTTTTGCAACAGCTGAGAGG
>MU225465.1:169939-193962 GCA_018584345.1 Thuja plicata
AAATGATGACCTTGATTACAATGAAGATGATGAAGAAGAATATGGAATTGGATATTAAGTTTACTGTTTTAATTTTGAACTATGAAATATGGCTTGTGATTTAAATTTTCAGCATGTAATGACATTTGAGACTTTTGCAAAGTATGAATATGATATAATTATATACTGACAGTTATGGATATATCATTTTATCATTGTCATATGAGAATCACACTTCTAACTTCTTATAATTATCATTATATGTTTCAACTTTGAAGTTTTGAATTAATGATGAATGAGCATTGACATGTTAAATGTATGGAATCTATGAATATACATACATATATAAATTTATTATATATATATATATATATATATATATATATATATATTTCAAAAATGTCTATATATATACCCGCGGAACCAGAATCCAGCCCAAAAAAAATTTTGCCGAATCCCTGAACCCGAATCCGAACCAGAACCAGGATCGGCTACTTAAATTTTTTCCAAAAGCTTGTTTCATCATATAGTATAACATGGAAATATTTTGTCTTTAACTGTAACATAGACAACCCTGAAGCAAGGTCATTAGCTAGAAACGGGAAATACTCTCTTCGACCCTTGGCAGCAATTGTGAAGAATACAGAAAATAAAATTGTAAGGATTTGACAGTCGAGTGTAGAATTAGATTTCCAAGTGCACTCAGCCACTAAAATACTTATAATAATTTGCACTGATGAAGCCATCAAAAACTTAGAAGTAATTAAATTATATAATCATGTATTATGAGGCAGTAGACCAAAAGGAAGCTCAAACAGACATGTCACACTGAAAGGTGAAAGAAAGTATGAAAAATCCTAGCTGATCCAATAAGGAGAACAATACACACAAACAGATTTATAATAAAAAGCACACAACCAATGTATCATCCAGCAACATGTGTTTCAATGAAATAGCAGATTCTTCATTTGTCACAAAAGATTTACTCTCTAAATATAGAGGAATCCCAGCAACATAACCCTGAATAAAACTGAACAAACAAATTTCATCTCAAGCCTTCAATATATAGGCCAAGGAGACCAAAGAAACTCTGTTATCCTAACTATAACCCAATAACTGGTCCAAGTCCAATTCATGCACCCTCCTCCAAGAGTGACTCCTCACAACTTAGAAAGCAACTCCCCAATTGACTGGTTGACCCATATACGCAAAGGGGTGCAATGTAACTCCCAAGTGCTCCATGTGGGTGGAATAATATCTTCTACACACCTCTTGCAAATGGTAAATGGTTCAAGACCAACTCATGCACCTTCGTCCAAGAGTTAACTCCTCCCAACTTAGAAAGTAGATCCTCAGTTGACTGGTTGACACTTACGACTAAGGGGGTCCAACGTAACTCCCAAGTGCTCCATGTGGGTGCAATAGTATCTTTTATGTGCCTCTTACAATTGGAGCTATAAATTGCTGATCAAAGTACTAGTCACAGTCCACCTACTAACTCCCAATTTAATGTCTTCTTACAACTGTTACATAATACAGAGCACCAAAAACAGAATTGTAAGATTCCATCTAAGTGGAGCACCCATTTCCACGTGAGCACATTATTTACAATATTTTATACATATATTAAATAATTCATCTAGAATTAGGACTTGGAAGATGATCAAGTCCTAGTTCCCTAGTCCTAACAAACATATGGCTACCTTTTAAATTAAAACACAGACCACAAAAAGAGGGTAAGGCAACCTCCAGTTTGCATGTTGCAGGATACTACTGGAATCTCCATGTCAAACTAACTTCGACTCTACATTACAAAGTACTGCACTGAAGACCCCCATAACCCTTACCAGAACAATTTGGCACTAACACTTGTTAGAGTACCTAGCATGTACTTATCAGGCTGCTCCATTATCACAGGGCCAGACAAGGTAAGTCCCAGCTACAGAAGTTTTACACATGCAAAGAACCCAGGCAGTGCTAAACTGTCATGATAAAACCACAAAAGAACAAGATAAAAATTTAAGAAAAGCAATTACAATGCATGGACACAATTAACCAAACATGAAGATTTCCAAGCGAAAGCTGCATAGACAAGCAGAGGGTGTGGCTTGGCTATTAAGCCTACAGCATCTAGTCCTAGTAAACCAATTGCTGAATTGGACGCTCTCAATAAAGAGCAATACAAATTTGTTCACATAGTTATTTAGTTTGAACCTGACCATTGAGTATTTTCCTATTTTCAACAAATAGCATCATCATAAGCAATAGATCATATGGCATGCCTCATTTAATAATTGCATTATCAATTATCGGTAGTGTTTTGTATTTTTGTTTATTTTATGCATATAAGTCATAACCCTCATATTGTGGTTAATTTGGTTTACTGTGCTTACATTTTTTATAATTGCACAAGCATATCCAAGCCATACCAAAACCAATGACCTAAAAATATTTGACGAATCCCCAATATTACCTAATCTGTACCATTAACCTGCCAACTTAGTGACTTGATAAACAGTAAAAACCAGCAAATTTATCTACTTACTGCAACATCAACAAGAATGAATAACAAGCTCAGAGCTCTATTGAAACTCGTAGATAATAGGCACAAACATAAAATAAAGGACTAGGACACACACATTCATAGAATAGGATCAAAGAAAATGAACTATGATGATGTGTACCTTAAAAAGATTGAGTGGAACTCAAAACCACACGCTAGAATGTTGCATCAGCATGTATGGCAGAAAGTACCCATCCCCACATAACAAATACTATTGCCACACGTGCAGGTAAACATTGAAATAACTAAACACCCGATTCAAACACAAGAATACTCATTCTAAATTATATTACAACAGAAATACATAACAAATTACTGCACTGAAATACTTCAACATATGACTAGTAGGATCTTGACACAACAATTCTTGGGAAAAATGAATTTGGGAAATTCTAATAATTACAATCCCAAGTAAATTTATCATGTTACACACAAAAATAACATGGCATGAAAAAGAGTTCCACCCATTGAAGCACCAGATAGTATCCAAAAAACAGCACTAGTAGCCAATCAGTTTGTGCTTTCAATGCCCAAGTCATGGTATCCATGCAAGAATTATGTTTCCATTAACACATAAACAGAACTTTCAAAAGTTGTCTCATAATTCTCTATGACTTGTCACCTTCTAAACTCTAATAATAACTTGACTGTGAACTAACAGCTGATGAGTTATAACTATTCTCATAACAAGCAGAGAGATTCTGACGAGGTTGAAAATACTCACAGCGTTCATTGTCAAGTGGCCTAAGCACTTCTCCAATTATTTGCCCAACACTCTGCAGAGATTTCAAATCATCTTCGGTTTTGTCAAATTCCTTCTTCGCATTCCTCAAAGCCTCACGAACTGCATTTTATAAATTTTACCAACATTTTCAGATTAAAAAATTTTGAACAAACTGATCTAAACTGATATTTCAAGCTAAAAGCAAACCACTTGAGCAGCAGCATATCTATTATCATATAAAGTAAAGTAAAGATAATGAACTAAGATTCCTTATTTATTCTGGAAAGCTTTCAAAACTTTAGTATTATAATATGGATAGCATGGAAGATACAATATGTGCCACTCAAATTACAGCAGGAATGCAAAGAGAATATTGCAATACATTATAAGTTATATTGAAAATTTTGGATTTCACTTGTTTTTAAAAGAAAAACAATGATAAGTTGATACCACAGAACAGCAACTGTTGATGAATGAACACAATAAACAGGACAAGCTTCTTGCATTTCCATGCAAATTTTGTGCGACTTTATGATGCACAAAGTTTCCATTATTAATAAATCTGAAAGCCTCATAAATTAGTCTAACTGATTCATTCATACATTCACTATTAGTATGCTCGCATGCTTGACTAATGCATTTAGCTGTCTCAATTCATATGTCCATGCGCAGATAGAACAAGAATCACAAAATCCATCTAGAATATCTAGTATGCAAGCTAGAAACACTTCAAGAATTTTGTTTACCCAAATCTACCATAAAGACTAATGTAAAACAGCAGAGCTTTACATCTTATGGAACAAAAATAATGACAGATAATTGTAATTCATGGCAATAAACTCCAAATTAGAAAAGCGGTGTAAGAACAAAAGGGCAAATCTGTGAAGACCAAACAAAGAAAAAAGTGACCATTGTGTTTTCCACATTTTTCTTGAACATGGATTGCCAAGAGAAACGATTGTAATTTCCCACAAAATAGTTAATACATGGATCCATGGTGAGCATTTGTAGTATGTGGCATAACAATGCAGATGAATCTGCAAACATAGATAGGAGATATGTTTGAAATGAAATGCCTCTCTATTATTCCATTTGTAATTGGTATCCACAAAATAATGATTAGCAGTTTATCACAGTAAACAGATTGTCCTATACAAAATTATTTTGAGAGACCTAGATGTAATGTCATGGGTATTACATTTTAGCTGATTTATTTCTCAAACCTATATGGCTTCCTTGCGTTGTGTATTATCACACTCCCATTGCAATTTTTAGAGATGAAAGGTATGTAGTACAAGAGCATTTGGTGTATTTAAAATTCCCTCCAGAATTCTCTATTGTCCACATGGGGGTTGACATCATAATATGGGCAATGCATCAATCACTCAATGAGCCCTTTACAACTATGCATGAATCTAGTTGCATCAACAACAGGCTGCAGCAGTGATTCCATAATGAGGTCTTGAAGATCAAACAGTATAAATATTTTTATATGTCTGTGCCTGTATGTGAATAGAAAACACAAATATCAAAAATATTCCTAAAAACTTATATGCAAATTTGAAAACCACTTGCGAATCAAGCGTAGGGGGTAAACGAAGAGGGCAGGCACAAGAAATATACCAGGACAATTCAATAAAAAAAGTCTGATTGTATTCTAAGAAGAGCTTCCTGTAGATATTGCTACAATTTCTAGTGTTTGGCCTTACTAAAACTTCCTAGGTTAAAAATTATAATTGTAATTATAAGTTTCAAACCTCTGCTAACAAATCAGTAAATCCCAAGTTACAAGGTGTTATTAAAGTTTGAAAAAAGGCCTGTTAATGGGCCTTTCTGGGTGGATCCAGACAGAAAAGAAAGTTTGGGTGTTGATTGGAAAAAGACAGAGATGGGGTGGATTAAACTAAACTTCGACAGAGCGCCGAAAGGTAACCTGCAACCTTTTGGTGCAGGCTTTGTAGCAAGGGACTCGAACAATAATATTTTGTCTTGTGGAGCAAAGAGGTTGAAAGACGGAACTAATAACGAAGCAGAAGCCCAATTCACTCTGTATGCAGTCAAGATGGCCAAAAGACTCTGTTTCTAAAGTCCACTTGCAGGGTGACTTGTTAATAATAATAAATGCAATTATTAAAGGTGAAACCTTGGCTTGGAATTTAAATAGATTTATTAAAAACATTAAAAATCTACTCTCCTCATTTGATGACTACAATGTGACTCACGTCAGACGAGTAGGCAACATGGTGGCAGATATCCTTTCAAAATTTGCTGTTTCAAAAATGCAAATCAGAATGGGGAGCTGGCAGACAATTACCGAGATCTTGGTCCCAATCTCATAGACACCCCATACGCCCCCAAAGGGCCTTAGCAATTATGAGCTGTAAAGGGTGGTGAACGTATCCAGTGTGAGGAAAGTAGTTTATAACACCATTGGAAGTGACTTGAAGCCATTCGATTTCCATTTGAGTAGTGAGCCATTGAATAAGGAAAGCTGTGGTGAGGTGCGTACAATCAAAGCAAATTTTTTCCTCATTACCCAGAAGCAGCAATTATCCTTCCCCGGTCGAATCTCTGAGAAGCGTTTGAAGGGTGTCTTCAAGGTGGATGAGCCAATTTTTTTGGCAGATAGTGGACATACTATTGGGAGAAGAAATTATGCGTTCGAAACACCAATATCGAACAAATATGGATATCGCCTCAGCCTTCAGGCCCCATTTGGTTGCGGGAATTGCCAGGGAATTGGCATAAACAAATTCTGATTCTGTCAAATCCTCAGTTTGGCAGTGCAAAACGAAATTGGAAGAGGGAGATGTATATGCTCATTTTGACCCAAAATGAGCATATACATCTTCCACTTGAAAAGGTGGAATTGGAATTTGAGGGCCAAATTCCCATTTTTCAATCCCCATTTTGAAACAATTTCAGGTCCGCGTGCAAACAAATAACATTTTTGAGGTCCGCCTTTCTGTACTCTATTTTTGAGGGATGAGCGTGGCATAGTATTCGGTTTCCCTATCTAATCTCAATCTATATATGGGATGGGGAGGCTTAGATTCGAATAATGTTGCCACTGTTTTGCGCTGCTTGCCGCTGCTTATCTTATTCTCTGAACTGACCACCCCTACCTCCCTCTTGCTTTTTATTATCAACGCTTGATTCCCGCATTACTGCCTGCCTCCACCTCTGCTTGCTCTGATGCGGGCACAGGATATGGCTACAATGCTGTTGAAACTGGTGAAAACACATTCCCATCATTATTAGCATGTTCTTCAGTTGCAGAGACCTTCAAATACATGTGGGTGTGTGCTTCTGGAGACCAGTACCCGTTCACCAATTTGCCGTATTGATAGACACAGTGCCCATCGTCCAGATCCTGTGTGAAAGCCATACAGCAGTTGTCATTCTTGCAGGAATCTTTGCAGTCCTGTAATCTTGTGACCAGCAGATCTGTAGAATTCAATCCTTGAAAATTGACATAGTCCAGCGGCACAAATCTGACATTGGACGGATCTCTAAAACAAGCCTTCTCAAGCGGATGGCCTTGCCGGCGTCGGAAGCCATGATCAAATTAGATTTATCCACGCTGCACGAAGCTATTAAATTAAAAAATATTAAAATAATTCAAAAAAAATAATAAAAAAACCATACTCAAATTCCAATTCTAGTTTCAAAATGTGGAACCAGACGGAGGAAATGCATCTGCTCGTTATTATTCCGGGTCAACCAAATGGTCCAAACTATATTCCGAAAACGAAAAAATCAGAATATCAAATCCATGATTTGACCATTTCCAGCATTTGATCAAATTCAGCATTTTCTAATTCCCGCAACCAAACGGGGCCTCATGGCATGGGCAATGGGGCTGAGCAATAAAGAAGTCATATGGGTGATGCAGGAATGTGTGTGAGGAGTGGTGCTTTGGCATGAAACTGTTGCTAGCCATGGCAGAACCTGGGGTGGGCTTTCAAGCCCACTATGTCAACTTGATAAAGGTGGGGAATTTGGAACACCTCTACAGCCCTTTCTGATGTGGAGCGTGTTGAGCAACAAGGAAGGACACAAAGCAGAAGTGCGAATTAGGTGGGAAGCACTCAAGGACTTTCTGTGGACACAAGAACTGGAGTGAGTATAATTGGAGGCAGACTCTAAGAAGAAGGGAGGTAAGTGAGTAAAGTTTGGACCAGAGGACTATTGGATCAATGGCCCAATGGGAAAAGTAAGAAAGAAAATGAAATCTGTAGGTTTGTGAGGGATTTTTTTATTTTTTGTTGAGACTAAGGCATAGTAATGGTGTAAATTTTTGACAATTAGACTGTAATGCTCAAAGAACAAGAACGAATAGAGGTGTTTAAGTTTGTTTCAATTTTTGTATATGGTGTATGAACTGTTTCATGGTCACAGAGGGATTCAAATGTCTGCTCAAACTTTGTAAATGATGTATAAGTCGTATAGTGAAAGTCAAAGCAGTATAGGATTTCAAGGTCCCGCTTAAAGCACAGGGAGTCACCTGGTTTTCTTCAAAACTATATTATTAATCTAAGAATCTTTTAAATATTAATAAAATATGACTCATTTACCGATCAAAAAAAAGTTTGATGAGGTAATATTTACATAGCAGGAAGTATACTTCTATTTTTAAATTTTACTAAGAAGTACGAATATGTTTCATGAGCTGACAGTTACCCTTCAATCATTACAGTGTTGTCCACATGTTCTAGGCACTGGCATGATAAATAAAGATGCAAAGAAGGTTTCCTTCCACGTCTGCATAGTTCACATCTTGACATTGAAAAGCATCTCTTCTTTTAAAGTATTTATGTATTATATAGTATGAGTCTACCAAGAAGGCTTAAGTAGAAGTTTAACCATGCTCTGATATGCCATTATATTGAGCATAACTGTTGGAGTAGATGTAAATATCCTTGTTTCACTTCACTCTATGCTCTCCAAATACACCATTTAGTTGTTAATGGTCTGCTTAGAAGAACAATATAGAGTTTCACGAATTTTTTGATTTAGTTATTAATGATTAAGTAACATCTAGAATCTCATAGAAGCAGACATCTTTAAAATATCCTGATATATTTAGATATAACTTTCTTTGGCCGGGTTCCCAAAATTTTCTTGAAAACATTTTAACATATAATATTTGACTGCAATTTTGACCAAAAATTTTCACCAATATATTGGCAATATATCACAATAATTTTTTTTCCCTATATAGGCATCAAAACACATTTCTTTATCATTCTACCTAGAACTTTTATAAATGGGTTCCAGTTATACATCTTGAACAACATAGGTTACTAACTTCCTATTCAGATTTCCCACTGCCATTACTATATAGCAGTTAGATCTGTTGCCTAGGGACAACACGATTATTGCTGTTGTTATTTTGAAAATGATCATGGTTTTCTACAGCTGTAAATACAGTTGGTGTACTTTGGTTTAAAGAGTGGCATACTTTGGTTTGAAAACCTTGTGAATAGGGAATATAACTGGCATACTTTGGTTTGAAGAACTTGAGAATAGTGAACATGAGAGTAGTTAGTTATTATGACTAGTGATTCAATTAGTGCTGGCAATCAGTGGACTGAGGAAATTCTCTTTTAGATTTACCTTGACTTGCTTGTTACTTTATGTTTCTCATCCATCGAAGAAAATTGGAGATTTCCTAGAGGATGACACTTGTTTTCTTAGTTAATTGTTACTGTTTTTCAGTTGCAAGTCTTTTACAGCTTTGAGTAGTTTTGTTGTCCCACGCTTCTTCAAGCAAGGCTAGATTAAGTTGTATTGAGGTTTCACCTCCTAGTCTTGATGATTGATATAAATTTCTTTTGGTAATGGGCAAGAGCTCAACAGATTCCCTCAATTCACCTCTCAAAAAAAAAAGTTTATATCTAGTAAAAATTTATACTATTTATAAGTTTTTTCACTAAAATAAAAATAATTTGTAACCTAACTTTGTAAATCTTGTACATACTTGTGAAGCTACAGTATGAGGGGAAGAGGCATCAGCACGAGCAGTGAAGGAAAAAAATGGCAATCCAGTACCCAACAGCATTAATCTTCACAAACGATGTGTTTTCAAGAAGCTAAACAAATGCTGCGTAGGCTATATTTCACATCCACAATATTTTTTGAAAACTAAAAATAAGAAATCACTAGCCAGCAGTTTTGCTAAATCACAATTAGAACAATGACTTGAACAATGCAATTTTTTAGTGAATTTTACCCAAAAATAGCAAGAAAATCAGAATAAACTCGTCTGAATCATCAAAAATTGTGAGTTTGACCAATCTTCAACTAGTTGGGGTGATTTTTTGGTTAAAGATGTTTTTTTTTTCTTTTCAAATTTGCACAAATTTATTTGAAGCAACTAGAACATTTTCTATGTGGGTTTGGATATTTTAGGAGCATAAAAAAATATTTTTAAAGTTCTTTTCATATTACACGGGACATTTTTTAGGACTAAGAGCATTTTGAAGCTGGATTTGGCAATTTTGGGGGCTGTAGGCCACAACCTGCAGTGATTCAACTTGATTTCTAATTAACATTCAATCATTTTCACAGCGCTTTTTAAGATTTCATCTTTCCAGTTCAGAATTTTAAATAAATTTCTTCCTTTTCTATTTATAAAAATTAAATTACAAAATATGGCCTTGTTTGTACAAAGGGCCCTGACACCCAACCCTAACGACTTTTTTTATAGTGGTCTTCATCATGTCATCATGTTCCTTATTTAAATCCAACAACAGATTCTAATTGGCCTCACATCAATGTCATCTGTCATAAACATTCTGTTATTTAGAATAAGGACAGAGAGCACAATGAATTTACTTCTGCAAGTAGAAGAAAATCTCTCCACATGCATTTAAGCACAAATAGTAAATACAATTGATTCTTCTGTAAATTAATACAGAATTTGAGCAGGTTCAGATAAGAACGTATCTCCCATTGAGTAAAAGTTATCATAAATGGGATCAGTTTTATCTCCTACAAATGAATAGTTATGTAACAGGACTCATTACACCCCAGCTATTGTATTATGGCACTGTTACCACATTCTTTGAAGCCTTAAATTTGTATCCACCATTGAATTATGATAAAATTAAGCTATAAATATAATATAGGTCCAAAATGGTACTACTACTGAGTATATAATATATTGTAATGTATTATATAATCAACAATAAATCAAACTACAAGGTACAAGATTTGACAAATCATCTGATGTCATTATAAACAAACAATATACAAATTGAAATCATGATACAAAGCACACTAGAACTATAGTCTATAACAAAAAGAGGTATTGGCCGATTATCTCAACTTTTCTAATACCCAATGCCATCAATGTCCTCCTGTGATAGTCCTGTAGTTATTTGTAAGCTTTGTACTACATAACATTGTGTTTCCTTACATTCTTAGAGTTCGCCTTCCATCCCACCTAGGTAGTAAGAACTTAGAATTTTGTGTCGTGCTTTTATCATATAGCCTCTATTTCTTTTATATGTTTAACCTAAAATAAGACTCATTTTTGCGCTGTACGCTTTTGAGTGCCATAGACATCATAGTTTCATCATTCAGGGACATTGATAAATTCATTCCTTCTTTCTGACAGTTGCCACATGTCTCACAGGGTAACTGTATAATAAATGGTATGCTAGGGTCTTATTGAGCTTCTGGTAAGACAGGCTTATTTGGTTTCTGCATTATTAAGTGTGCATTGCTCCTTATTGAAAATAACAGAAAGTCAGAAAAAGCCAGGCCTTTACTTTCAAGATTCACCTTTATTTACATGAAGCACCCCAAGAACTAAATTCCACCCATACAATTTAGCATTTCTAAGATTCGCTTACTACTTCCAATTTTGGCAACTAGATATTCTTTCATTCCAAAGAATATTCTAACTAGTTAGGACCCTTTCTCATTATAGCAAGCTATGGATCTGGAGCCTATCAATTTGCCACCCCTAAAGCAGAACCATTAGACAAGCCTATCAATAGCATCCATGCTTGACCTTCAGGGTACCCTAGTAGCTTTGTGCATAATAGGTTTTCACTAAACTTTCATCTAGTATTAGTTCCACTTCCACCTACCCACCTATCATGGCTTCATTATTAGTATCTATGTTTCATCTATAGACCTATCACAATAAAGCTTAGCTTAGCTAATTGGGGGCAATTTTCTTGATCTAGTATTTGGGTTGGATCCTTGATTGTCACTATCTTGAGAAAAAAAATATCACAAACCTCAACTTCACACTCACACAAAATCAAACTATGCATTACACAAAAAACTGAGCTTTCACAAAAACCGTGAGCAATCGACTAATGCTGAACTAAGTCGGCTACCTACATATCTTTTTGCCTAATCTTCTTGTATCTATTTCCATCCAAAGTATCTATGCTTTGATGGATGTATCCTTCCTATATTAGGCATTATCTATCAATCTATGCAATGATGGATTTAACACCAAAATGAAAGGGCTTCTAAAACCCCACCTAACACATCTGATCACTGTGAATCAGGTCAACTACCTCTATGGAACGGGTAATTGTGTACCATAACATAGTGATGGGCAGAAAATTGTAGAATGTAACACATGTTTAAATCCCCTCACTGCAATAAACGCCCACAATTCCAGTGTATATACAAGGTTGTGGCACAACAAAGATAGGATACATTAGGGTCTACGATTAATGACTAATATTTACAAAGCAATAATGTGGCCCAAGTAGCCCCGAAACCAGATTAAAGGAGACTCATAAATGCTACTTGAGCCCAATAAATAAATGAAACCACTTGTCCTTACATAACAAATAAAGGGAAAAGAGATTAAAAATATTTACCCCACATAATGAAGGAAACCGGTAACAACATGTAGAGTATAAAACTCATTTAAATCACAATTTTAGTTTCTCGTTGAGCACGGGGCTTCAAAAAATTCAGATATTTTACCTTCAAAAAACTCATAGACATTTTACAAAATGGTAAAATAAGTTGAATATATAATATATTAAAAACTATCAAGCAATGTCAATTTGGATGAGTTCAAATGATAAAAATATGAAGCTTCTGATGCGGACCAGCGTTCTCATCCCCAGGCTTTAGGATAAAAGTGTTGAAATTAGTAAAATGCAGATAAAAATCAAATCCGCTGCAAGACTCGGATGAAGCTGAGGGAAGACCTACATGTCATCTATGGCAACTACTCCAAAGATTGCCATATAAAAAGTTAAAATAACAGTTTTCTTCCAGAAGAAGAAATGAATCCTAATCTCTAATGACAATTGCGTACCACAATTGCATAAAATGAATCAGCCGACTTTATAGACTTACAAGAATAATAGCAGCAAGTCATATGAAATTTAAATCCCATTAAAACAAATTATACAACAAAATTAAGTAAAATAGAGCATCTAAGTAGGTCATGGGTCCTGCTCTACTCGTGGGGAATTTCATTGGAAGAGGCGCCAAATGGGTATGGCATTTTTAGACGAAGACTGTAAACAGAGCAACAGTCTTCCAAAAAAAAAAAAGTTTAATCAATGTCCACATAATTGAAACCCTAGAACAAAACCTAACTATATTGCGGACCATATTATTTTCATCACATACCGGTGCGAACTCTGCTGTCAAGTTCCTTGTGTAGTAGGAGCTTTTTTCTGTACTCAGCAAGTGCGTGCAGATGAGCTGTTTCGTCTGTTTCCGCCATTATATCGTTTTCCTCTGTTTTTTTTCTGGCTGTAACTGGCCTCGAAGAAGGAAAAACCAATAAGATATGAAGGCAAATGGATTCAAAATCCCCTCGATCTGTAGAGGGAAGATGTGAAGAAGAAAAAACAGAAATTTAGCAGTACTTTTCGTCCGTCCTATGCCCTGATCGGGTTGAGGAGAGAAAAAACCTTACTAGACGCTGTGAGGGAAGCGAGGAAGAGAAGGAAGAGAAGGTATGACAAATAGCTTTTGCCTTTGGTCACTTTTCTGCCTTTCTATATGCAAAACACTAGAAACGGTGCAATTGAATGGTTATGCCTAGGAACAACATTCATTTGTGTTTAATTGAAGGATTACATTTTGAGATTTAGTTTACAATGAGAAATGGTTGTTTAGTTAATAGAATTATAATTTATTTTGGATAAATTTATACAAAAGATGTTTAAATTTTTTTTTTAAATTGAATAAAAATAAATTGTTTATGTAATTTTGTATGTATAATTTTTGCATTCATTTTTACAAATTCAATTATCTTTTTATTTGAAGAAATTATTATATGTATAATTATTTTTTATTGAAGAAATTTGAACTTAGTACCATCTAGCTACTTACAACATGATTATGATATTACATAAGTGTCCTTTGATTTTATAGATATAATTAAATAACAAGTGGAATAGAACTTGTTGAAATAAACGTAGACAATAATATAAAATCATTTAATATGTTTTAAAATACTTATATTGAATCATTCTTATATGTCATGTGATATATGGAATATGAAATATAAATACATAATAATATAAAATCATTTAATAAATTTTAAAATAATTATATCGAATCATTCTCATTTGTTATGTGATATATGTTCATATGATTAGCAAATTTGAAATTATAATTTAAATTATAATGTTGTGCAATTCATTTTATTTGCAAAGCATTATAGGAGTGTTATTATATTTATATTCTAGTTTATAGACTTTATAATCAATTCTTTATAAGATACAAATTGGGTTTGTTTTATGTAATAGTTCATATTTTTCTCCCACTTCATTGCATTGTCGTATGTTCAATTATAATACCAATTTTAGATCTTATTTTATGCAATATATTTCTATTACAATTCAATGTTATACAAAAAAACCTATAAATACACATATGAAGACTTTGTATAATTTTGATTGAGTTGAATATCAATTCAATAGAAATGTTGCAACACTAGAATTCTATGTCGCAACACCTATAGGTTTGCATAGTTGATCTTCATATTTCACAAAGTTTTAAAATGTTATGTGTACACTTATATGCAACTCGTGAGTCTGAATTGGATAAAATATTGCAAATATTGTTTACTGAGCAATAAGCCACATTTATATGAAAATTTTACAATTACTCTTTATTAAATAAACACCACTCAACTTCAATTCAAAAGTAAATAATTTTAATATTCAAATTAAAATAATGTAAATATGTGTGCAGAGTAAAACTCTAACAACACATTAATATTAGGAAAATGGTGTCTCAACCTTGCAATAGTAAAGGCTATTGTTGATAAATGAGCGTAGAGATTGCGATTGGGCGTACCCCTTGCAAGGTATGAGGGGGATGGCCCTCCTAGTAGGGTGGTTGGGGGTCATGCGTCCTAGTGGGGGTTTGGGGCATCACCCCTAAAAGCCACATTTATGTATAATTTATCATTGTAAATCTTGATCATTTAGCATTATGTCATAGATCTAACAATGGAAATTTTGTGTGCTTTGCTTGCCCTAGAAGGCAACCCTATTTTATGAGGGCATTGTATTATGGCTATGTACTATGATGTATTCTAAGAGTCTGATAGTTGTTGAATTGACTCTATATCTCTATTGGTGATACTCAAGTGAGAAGCTTGATCTGCAAGTATATTGTAATTTGTTGTTGATTTTTGAAAAATATATTGCACAACTTTTTGGAGTGTAAGGTTTTTTCTTTATGCCAAAAAATCATTTGTGGTATGCATGTTATTTATGTTCATTATTTGTAATTGTTCTTAAGACTTGTAAATTTTTGGCATAACCCTCTTCTCAAGGTTAGTGTAGAAATTTGTTTTGCTACCTTAACTTCCTTTAAATCAAAAACTTGCATCTACAACACTAATTTATTGATTATATTATGGTTCATATGAATATTCAATATGTTCATTATTTTATGGTAGTTGTGTTTGAACATGTATAGTCGTGCATTGAATGTTCATTGATAAAAAATATACTTTAAATATAATTGTTGTGCATATAAGTATTTATTCTGCATTGTGTCAAGATTCTTACTATTATTTCCCATTAATGGGCTTTATGGGGTTAATATCAATGCAAAGAAGAGAAGTGAGGTATAGTGGGAGAAGTCGGAGGAGGGGTGGATCAAAGTAAATTTTGACGATGCATCCAAGGGAAACCTTGGACCATCAGGTGTTGGCTGTGTGACAAGGGACCCAAAAGGAAACATGTTAGTGATTGAAACAAAGAAGCTAACAATTGGAACAAACAATGATATAGAAGCTCATGTGGCATTGTTGGCAGTGGACTTGGCATCTAAAATCAAGGTAGAGTATGTGCAACGGGAAGGTGATTCACAAATTATTGTCAATGTTGTCTCTAATGTGCAAGCCATTGTGTGGTGTATTGACAAAATTATTCAAATTATCTGGAAAAATCTAGAAGGTTTCAAAAATTTTAAAATAACCCACATATTTCACTAAGGGAACAAGTTGGCGGATGCACTTTCCAAATTGGCAGACCCCTTCGCTAATGAATTTGGATCAAATCTAGCAGAAAATTTAGTGGCAACAATATTTTGAATCACAATGATAATTACAAATGTGGTGGTACATTGGTAGGTGGGCAAGTGATGTAATGCATAGCCATCTCACCTCAACTAGGTGTGTGAACGGTGGCTCATGATGCCTCATTTATGAGGATGGCAGAGCAAGTGTTTTGTCCAAAAAAAATTTGCCTTTTGAGAATTTTTTGGGAATGTTTCTTGCCAACGTCTGGTGAGGTTGTAGAGAGAAAGCGACATGTGAAAAGGTGATATGGAGCCAAACTTCAACTTCAAGGAGGACAAACAACAAATGTCCTTCTAGGTAAAGGTTACGGAGGAGAGGTTGAAGATCATATTTGCTACAGATGATCTACTTTTCCTGATGTTGGTTAGGGCATTGTTGGGGACAGACTTCATTGTCTCCAAGTTCAAGCCTAAATAGAGAATTGGCTTGGAAGAGATTCTAAATTTGGTTATACCGGGTGCGGGGTTTATGACAACAAGGGGAGATTGGATTGGTATCCCTGGCTATCTATGACACGTCCACCCCTTCTTCCTTTGGAGTTGTTGGAAAATAAAGACCAACACAAGAGGAGGCCAAAAAAATTTGGAACATGATCAAGGATTTTGTGCAGGATTGGGAAACAGTGCTGGTAGTAGGGGTTCTCAGGGAGCAAATAGATAAATCTCGCCTCAAATACAAGCTTGTAGACTTTTGGAGGTAGATTCCTACAGTGGTTCGTCATTGTGGGTGTGGAACAAGGGGTGGCAGAGGTGGTAGGCATTGCGGTCAAGACCATGGATGAAGAATCCCTTAAGGGTTGGTTGTGAGGGTTGGACTTAGTAATGTGTGTGGTCGCGAGGCTCTGAAACTTGAAAATTGCTATAATTTTATGGGAAGGTGTCCTGGGTTTTGAGTTTTTATTCAAATTTTGATATGATGTTGATCCAAATTTTGTAATATTGTATATGCTAGCATTGTGTAATTCATAGCCATGAAGGGTTGTGGGTTGTGGTTGTAGGAGCTAGGGTTGGAACTAGGGTTTGAATTTGTATATTCTGGATATTGTGTGATTTGTTTTGATCACCTTGCTTGTAATGGGGATTTGGGAGATGGGGTTTTTTGTATTACCATATGAACTCAAGTTGTAGTTTGGTTTTGGTTTGTAGGTTGGTGCTCTGAGACTATATCTTTGATGTAAAATATTATTATTATTAATAAAATATAATATAAATTTACTGACCAAAAAAATATATTCCTACTATTATATTGTTATTTTTCCAATGAGTAGATATGTTTTGATTGCTATATTCCTGATCCATGTGATCTTTGTCATTTTTATGTCTTAGTAGAAGCAATACAAAAGGTTTTTCAATGGATCTATTTAAATAATGGACTCAAATAATGAACAATTTATGTAGATATATGTTAGGGCATTAAAATTATCATCCATATTAAAGAGATTTTATCATAGAATTGATGATATCATAATGTTGATAAATGACATTGATGATGATCTTATAGAGTATGATTGTCATTGTTGGAAAACCATTACATAGGTAAGATAGTTTTGTGTAAGTAAATAAAGTTATACAAACTAGTACATAGTATAACCAATTGGTAATAAGAAGTCAAGACAAACAGGAGAATAATAGAACATGAGAATAGGTGAAGGACAAATCGGTTAAGGAAGACAAGTTTACTATCGGTACATTAGAAGGTTTAAATAAAATGGGTATACTAAGTTTTGTGACTTTACCACTTAGGTCACACCGATAAAGGCATAAATGAAGATACCACCAACCGGTCAGTTTTGTGAACAAGTAAAACCAAAGGTTATTGAATAGTTTTGTTCAATTGACTAAAGTGGTTATGATGGTGCAAGATTCGATGAATCTGGATAACATGAAAAATGTAGTACACTATTTCAAGAGTTGAATAAGTCAATTTATTGGTACTTGTGAACATATATAATTATGAATCCAAGGCATATCCTAACCAATAATATTTAAGGAATATTTTACATTAGAGATAACAACTTGAAGTATGTTATGGACAACGTTGTAAGGATTTGATGTTTCGATGAGTTATTTATGATTGATAATAATATTTTGGAGGGAAATAGAAACCCTAATTAGGTTTAAAATCAAAGGTGAAAGGATATAAGATGATAGTTATTGCTATTGTGAAAAAGTGATGAAGTGTGTGAAGAACAGTTGAAGTGTTGGTTGAAAGTAAGATCTTGAACAACGATTGCAGAGTCAATTTCAGGGAAGATTCAAGATCAGGTTTAGAGAAATAACAAAGCATCAAAGGATCTGATTAGCATTTAGGAGTGCATATTACATGTCAATTTCATTATTGCATTCCTAACAGTTTCAACAACTTAAATCCTTTAACTGGGTATTCTCTCACAAGACATTTATTGTAAATCCCTTAACAGGGTGAACACTATAATAGTGGGATTAAATCCTTTAACAAGGTACTTTGTAATAGGACTTTAGATACTTCTAACAATGTATTGCTCACTCCTAATAGGGAAAGTCACCTAGAAAGTGACATATTTTAAGCTCCTAACATAGCACTCTTTTCTACTACAGTGAGAAGATTGTCGGTGTCGTCCCCATCGTGGTTTTTCCCTCTAGCCAAGGGTTTCTGTGATAAAAATCTGAGTGTTATGTGTTTGGATGTATTGTTATTTCATTCATTGCACTTTTACCTTACACTTACAGTTATACACTTGTTAGTTTGGAAGTTTCTTTTGTTGTTGCTTAAGGGTGTAAGGAAAAGTCTAAAAGTTTTATTAGTCCTGATTTACCCTCTGGCCCCCTTAGTGCCTATTATTTCCAATAATTGGTATCAGAGCTCAAACTCTCTAGAGGAAAAGTTTGACCACTTAGTAAGTATACCCAAGGAGATGGAAAGCTATAGGTATGAAAGATAGTTGGAGGCAACCAACAAGATGATTGAGGAGTTAAAGAATAAGCTTAAGGTTTCATTGGAAAAAAAGAAAGAATTGTATAACGAATAAAAGACAGTCTAGACAACATTGATGAATTATCTGAAGGAATTCTTAACTCTGAAGACAATGAGGAAACAATAGCAGATCTAATGGAAAAGAACAAGATCCTGACTAAAGAAGAAACTAAGATGAAAATAGAACAAGAAAGTCAAGCTATAAGGATGTGTGAAGTACTTGAAGGCATGAGAGCTACTGAAAATGTAAGAAGAACTATTGAAACTGCAAAGAAGAATGCTGAAGAATTGATCAGAGAAAAAGACATTATACTTCAAAGACTGACACATGAGAACCATGCACTGAATAAACAACCAAGTGATACCAATGATGAAAACTTACAAATGTGTGTTGAAAATAAATCACTGAGAAAGGAGAATGATCAACTGAAATAAGACTTGAAGATTTAGAGAGAGACAAATGAAAAACTTAAGCAATATGAACAAAACATGCAGAAGATCGATGAGAAATTGAAGAATCAAAGCTGACCTAGAGATACACCTGGTCTAGGATATATCGGTGATAACAAATTTGAGAAGGGAGAATCATCAAAGTCTTGTGTTGAGCATCAATCAAAGATTCCTAAGGTTTATACAAGTCCATAAGGTAAGAAACCTACTAAACCCACTTGTTACAATTGTGGAAAATCTGGACACATTGCTAATGTATGTAGAAGCCAACTGGTTAATGTTCCAAGAACTACTCATTTTGATGGTTATTTTTACAATTGTAATAAGTATGGTCATCAAGCTTATGAGTGCAAATAAAGGACCTGTAGTAGATCATCTGAAAGGAGTTTCTTGTTGGTTACTGTTATTCATGCAATAAATTTGGACATGAGGCAGAACATTGTAGATCAATGATACCTAACAAATTGGTGATTATTCTAAGAAGAGAAGGTAACATGAATGTTACATGCACTATTTGTGGAAACTATGGACCTATGAATTATCAATTGAGGAATCCTAGAGGTAATGTTGGACCCTGGAGCACAACATGTATGGCATGTATTTATTGTCATAAGATTGGACATCTAGCAAGAGATTGTAGATACAGGAACCGATCACCAAGCAATGAAGATGAGAAAGGTAAAAAGATTGTTAATGTTGAAGAAGTGAGGAATGAGATGAAAAAGGTATGGGTGAAGAAGGAATAAAGTAAAGAAGATGTCAATGCATCGGCAGGTAACCCTACATCCTCTAGCTCAGGGGATTCATCCTCAAACTAAGCAAGTAAGTTTTTCTTAGGGACTGAATTTCATTATTATATCTAACTGGTCCCTTATAATGATGAGCGATAATATTTATTTGTATAGTGAGATGCATTGATGTTGGTTTTTAAGAATTACACAAAGATGAATTGTTATGAATCACTCATGTTATCATTTGCAAAAAGTTATTTATTAATGCTACTTTTGACAATAACCAGTGCAATTTGTAATCGCTAGAGTGATATCGGTGAACTGCATTTAATGTTTTGTTCCAACTAGTTGTTGGACAACTTTTTTGGCAAATAAATTATAGGCAAACCTATGCATTATACACATTGCATTTCAAAGAGCATTTATAGGAGTAGAGTGATATTTCATATTGTGATCGACTAAGTGAATCGTTTGAGCTTATCACTAACAAAGATTTGAACTATGAATTTGAAAGCCCTAACTGAGATATTGTGTAGATCAGTGATCATTTGTGAAGGAATTTGGTGTGTTCGAGTTACAAAGCAAAAAATTTGTTGAATCATTGTGGCATCAAGGATTGCTACACCTACATTGATCGAGATAACAAAGTAGGCAGAACCATAACATAAGCTACACCTGTTGAAGGTAGAATAAGTTGACAAAACTAGTCCCCTATCCCTAATTCCACCTTATGTTATGTTGATTGAAGATGTACGAACATTTATCCACTACAATATCATTGAGCTAGGTAATGAGCAAATACAAAAGTAGTACTTAGCGATGTGCAAGAATGGTTAACATAAAGACGAGTTCAAACATCTTCAAACGAAGGGTTTGACACACATTTTGGACTTACCAGAGATCTTCAAGTAAGAATGAATTTGATATGTCTTGAGTCATTTTCATGATCAATTCATATGTCTGGAAGAATTAATCAAAATCACTAAGGAATTGATTCATCTGATAACAGGTTTCTCAGATAATGGGGAACCCTGCACCCTAAGGCAAATATCCACAAAGACTATTGGACAACTCACTAAGTCCAAGCAAGATCATACAATTATTACAATAGATGACATTGAAGATCAATAAGTTTATTTTGCAGCGATGATTGTTGGTTACAAGGTTTATCAATCTAGTCGGTTGAATAGTGTGCCATGTGGAGCTATTCACGTTGCTTACTGGATAGTGAAGGAAGGAACAAGATATGACCTAGCTGAGATGGTGAGATCACATCTTTTGGCAAACTTGAAGAGGATTCAGACAGACAAGAAGCAATCACTGAAGTTTGGATCATTGTTGGTATGTATGTTTTTCTCTGTGCAAAGCATATTCCCTGGTAAAGGAGCGGTAACTTGGAAAACAAATAGACTAGCTTTATATCAAATAAATGAAAACAATGTCATGTGGGTATGCTTCAAATACTTTCAAGACAAAATGCACAAGAGGTATAGGATACCTCCACACATTATGGAGAAGTACAAAGACATTATTTGTTTTCTAGTTGATACTGACACTTGTAAGATACAAGCGGTAGATCCCATAATTTCATGGATACCTGAGATGGGATATGAGATCAATGAACATTTGTTAACCCTGGACATTAAAGCTTTATTAAAACTATCGATTAACAAAGAAGCAAAGAGTTATGGTACTTTTGAGGAGGCATATGAAAGAATTACTTTGAAACTCAAAAATCCTAGAATAGAGAGGAAAGCAAAGAAGATCATTAGTCAGTTGGAAGAAAAGTTTGTTAGTAGTGAAGGTAGTAGTTCCACAAGTGAGAAACCAAAGAGCATTCTAGATGCTTATGCTAAAATGAAAAGGAAGTCAGTAGAAACTTTGAGCAAGACTCCAGAACTACCATCGGTAGAAGAGTCTGGTATGGAGAAGAATGATGAAGATAAAACTTCTAACCCTTTTCCACCTGAGGTATCTTAACTTGTCAAGACTAGGACATATGTAAAAAGGAAAAAAATAGGAGAGTTGAAGGCCTCTCCTCGCAGGAAAAAGAAGAAGACAAAAGTAGATAGTGAGAAAATTGATTATGAGAAGGAAATTATTGACATGGGAAAGTATGGAAAGACAAAATTCAACATTCCTAAGAGTGCAATAGAAGTTTCCAATGGAATAAAGAAACATGGAATGATAGGAAATATTAGTAACTTTAAATTCTCTAATTTATCTGATGAGGACAAGAAAATTATTGAAGATGCTATTGTATTCTATTTTCACAAGTTCATCATAACATCCAGTCAAATAAAAACTCATATTGTTGATGAACTATATGAAGCAGTTAATGTCAAATGGGAGTCTTCCCTAGAGACTGAAAAGGAAATAAGAGAGGAAATTTCTCTGCACTGTGACACATTTGACAGTAAAAGAAGTAGATGAGGCACTTGAAAAATACAAGGTCAGATTCAATGTTGGACATAGAACTACAAATCTACTAGCTAGGAAGGAGAAATAAGTTGAAGCCCAAGGAACAACTACTATTTTCAAGGAAATTGTCAGAGAAAGCTGAGAAGAAAATAATCAAGAAAAAGAAGTACAAAAGTAAAATACTAAGGAAAATTATTGCTATACTTTTTGATCTAGTACATAATGTAGATAATGATGAAGAAGCATCTATGATTGATCAACTCAAAACCTTAGTTGATGCAATTACTAGTTGTAAGGGATAAAAATATGGAAGAAGGGTAAAGATGGATTTGTAAGATGTATGTATAGGAAGAAATGTAGTGTTTGTGTTGTATTTTAAGGTTTTGGGGGAAGATAATATTCTCCTCCTAGCCCCAAATTTCATAAAGAAAAGATCCACTTTGATCAACCATAAGAAAATGGTTAATGCACAAATACCTTAATCGATCGGAAATAAGAAGAAAGAAGAAAGCCTTAAATTCCCAAATTATGGATGAAGAGTGTGCACTAGATTTGAATTGATTAAAACCTTAATTAAAATGAATTGAAGACAAGTAATAACCTCAAAATATAGAAGATCTGGAAAAGTCTATCTTCTGATGTTTGTGTTAGGTTTCGGGAAATTCTGCAACCAAATCTAGAACAGAAACACAGAGACGGATAAAACCCAAAAATCTTTTCCTTTTCTAAGTCAGATAGACCTTGACCCAAATGCAGGGGCACAATTGTACCCCAAAATGTCAACCTCAACCTTCACTACTCTGATGGAAATTCTGTTTACAGATCCTGAAAGTTGGCCAAAAAGGGTATCTGAATCTACTCTTAAATTTGTTGTCTTGTACCTGTACCTACAAGAAAAATGGTTTTTTTTGTTTGAGGGGAGGGATTTGCCTTGATCAAACCCTAATTTTGAAATTAACCTTAAAATATAATTGAAATTACATAAATAAACAAAGCAAGTAAACCAATTCACCTTGCTTGTATATGTTAGTAATACCTGAGAGGGGGGGTGAATCAGTGGCCTCAAAAATTTATCCTTTAAAATTTAATCCACCAATCAATACACCTTAGATTATTAAGTCCCTACAAGATGTATGCCTTTGAAATACTTGAAATAATTAACTGTCTATCGGTTTACCTTGTCTGTCCTTATTCTCCTTGATTATCGATAAGCAGTAAAACTTATTTACCGAAGCTCAGTAAATATGCAGAGTATACCAATCAATCCATAAATGCATATGTGAAATGTAAAACAATAAAGTAATAAACCATACACACATATAACACATGGATTTTAATGTGGAAACCCTGTTAAGGGAAAAACCACTAGGACCGGTACCCCAAATTTTCACTCTTCTGAAGTGAGCCCTGTTAGGAGCCAACCCTGTTAAAGGTTACAAACACACTATTAAGTGTGACCTTTTTGGAGGATTTTTATATATAGGTTGTCACTTAGTATCTGGCATCTATGTTACCATCCTTGAATCAGCCCTTAGACTGTCAATAGGCTTTATGCTAATCTTACTACCATCCTTGAATCAGCCTCCTTCTTAGACTGTCAATAGGATTTAGGTAAGACCGATGCTACTATCATGAATCAACCTTTTTGGTAATCTGTTA
>MU225465.1:217019-261675 GCA_018584345.1 Thuja plicata
CATCTTGCGACCACACACACACATTTCAATTGTCAAATTCTCGAAGCTTCTCAAGTCATAGACGCTGCCCCGCCAATACTGAGCATCAAGAACAACGTTTCGGAAGGAGTAGAGAGAAACAATAGAATCTTCAAGCATCGTGGGGTTTGCATTTATTTTTCTTCCTTTCTCTTGCTTGTACATTTTATTACTCACGTTTCTGTTATTCGTTTATTAGTCATTATATACTTGATTCACATTCATTTGTGAAACCATTCACTACTAACCCTCGCCTTTGGAAAGCTGTGGGAATCAGAGAGAGAGGCCTACACATATAAGGGATCTACCTACCGTGGGATCAGTATGATCATAAGATTATATATATATATATATATATATATATATATATATATATATATGCAAATGAATTGACATAATTTCCCAAAGAAAGTAGAACTACAATCACAATGGAGGAAATAAAATGCAAGAGTTACAAAGAAGAGTCTTTTCGGACCACAACATGGAGACCAAAACGAAGCAGTTATACCATGTCGCAAATCCAAGCAGACTACACAAGGAAAACATTTATGAACAATAGCACAGGTACAACATAACATGAAAATAATATATAGATTAATAGAGATACATATAGAAGAATAGTACAACAGGTTTGATTCCTTTATCACCTTGCACCAAAAAAGTAACAAGGGTCATATAAAAGAATCTAACAAACATTTAACAAACACAGTACGAGAGAAGCACAATACAACAAGCAAACACATAAAAGAGACTACCGTGGAGGACAAGCCAATCAAGCACATTGCCTACTCTCCCCATCTCAATTTATATCATATAGGGAAGGTGAGAAACTCACAAGAGGGACTATATCTAACACCGTAGGAATAATAGCCAGTTCCTAACAAGGATCCTCTTGAGAATCACAATGTTTGATACTAGGTGTAATTATTAGTTGTGTGGAAAGCATATGAGGTAAATCAATATCAAGATCAATAGTCTCATATTCATCATTAGCATCAATAGGATCATCAAGAGTATCTTCTTCACCAAGATTAATCAAAATAGAATCTAAGATGAGAATAGAATCATCATAATCATTCATCTTAACATCATTATTAACATTAACTTCCTCCAACACATCAGGCATAGGCTGGTCAAAAGGAGGTAAAGAATTTTGAAGAACAGAGGAATGAGCCCTAGCATGAGTCTGACGCTTCTTACGATGTTCATTGGCAGATTTGTTACGTTTTGTCTTGTTTGAGATATGTTGAGAACTAGGAGGAACAACAACTGGTTCCTTCACAAGTTATATGGGAGGATTAGTAGGACTCTCAGTAGGCTGAAAAGTGATACTAGGAGCTTGATTAACATAACTAGAAGTAATGGATAAAGGAGGTATAGAAGGCGTAGGAAAAAGACCATGATTAAGGTCTATCTGAGGCATTCTTAACTCAAGAATCTTGCAATATTTATAGGCTTGATATGAGCGAAAAAGGTTATCAAGTCGAGAAGAACATGAATTAGGTAATGAAGGCCAAAATAAGTCAAGGGTAGCATAATCCCTAGGCCTAGAAGGTTGATATAAACTATGATTAATTGTTTTCACTTCTTCATCATGAATGAACTTAATACATTTATAGATAGGAGAAGAAACAACACAAATGGCAGTCAACCAAGGCAAACCAAGCTTAACTTGGAACTGATCATAAGTAGGGACAACAATGAAGGTAGTGTCCACAACTTTACCACAAAGTTCAACATGTAAGGTAATAGAACCAAATGATGGATAGAGAAAACCATTACAAGTTTGAATCCACACATCAGATGTATCATAATAATCACGTTGTAAGCTCTCCATAAAAAGGTTTTCTTCAATGATGACATTGACTAAGGAAGTAGGATCAACAAGACAAGAACGCGTAGGTATCTTAGCAATCCTAGTATAAATGTAGAGGAGACCATTAGGAGCCTTAATAGTCTCATAATCATCAAAGGTGATTAAGAGTTCCCTAGGTCTTTTATCCTTAGGTTGTTTTGAAGGTTTATATTGAGGTTTCAGTTTAGGTTGAGGTGAAACTTGAAGTTGACATTGAGATTGAGGAACTTGAATAGGAGGTTGAGATTGAGGCTAGGGTGGAAAGACAGGTTGAGATAATACAACATGCTCCACATGCTTAACAATATGATTGAGATCGTCCATCTTTGAATCATAAACAATATCCACAGAAGATGGCTAAACAATGGTATTAGTATCATGTGTAGGCAAAGGATTCATATAGATTTGAAGGTTTTGATAAGGAGGAGAGACAAATTTATTCCCACTACCATCAAAATTATCAATAGCTAAAGCATTAGAATCAATTAAATCTTGAACCTTATGTTTTAGAGAATAACACTTCTCCGTATCATGGCCATTCTGACGATGGTATTGACAAAATATTTTGGGATCAAAGGATTTTGATGCCATCGTAGTATGAAGAAGAGGTTGAATAGGCGGCAAAGTAATCATATTATCACTCAACAATTTACTCATAATAGAATTTAAAGATTCGGAAAGAGGAGTAAACGTACGATTTAAACGAAAAGCAGTGGATGCAGAAGTGGCATTGTTGGGTGCAACAAAAACTTGATCATCAACTGCATTTTCTTGTTTATTAATCTTGACATAGTTGTTAGGTTTCTTAAACTTGTTGGGATTAGGAGAAGCATCACTCTTATCAACTAGAACAAGAACCATTGGAGTGTTTCTCTCAAATTAACTTACTTGTAATTGATAATGATGAAGCGATGCACAAAGTTGTTGAAAAGAGGTAAATTCAGTAAGCAGAAGCTTATCTCTAATATCCTTTTGAAAATTTGAAATAAACATATGTTGAATATCAATATTAGGAATAGGATAAGAAATTTGAGCATACAAATGCTTAAATATACCAATAAATTCAGTCAATGTTTCTTTAGTATTATGTTTACAATGCATCAAATCAGTTAAGGATAATTGCGGACCAATGTTATTTTGGAACTGTTGAATAAAGGTATTAGCAAGTTTTGGAAAATAATCAATAGAATAAGGAGGCAAGGAACAATACCATTGTAAGGCCTTATCACAAAAGGTTCTAGCAAACAACTTGGCTAAAATCCTATGGTCATGAGCATAGTCACTACAAAGGATTTGAAATATTTTAACATGAGTGACAGGATCTTCCTTACCATTGTAATTCTCAAGATGAGGCATTTCAGCTTGCTGAGGGACAGGAGCACGAATAATGTCCAGGGATAAAGGACTACCCATATCACATGTAGGAATACTAAACCTAGATTGAGTTAAGGACACAAGTTGTTGTTGTAAAGAGGACACAGTTTGAGCCAAACTAATGATGGTGGAATCATTAGAAGAAATAGGATGCATAGACACATTAGGAACACTAGGAAAAGTGTAGGAAGTGGTGGGAATAGAAGACACAACTGGTGGAACACTTGGAACCACAGTTGGAAGAGGACTGGAATAGGTAAAAGGAACACTATGGTATGAAGGTTGTGAGGTAGGTAAAGATACCGGTGGAACACTCACAGGAAGAGATGGAAGTGAAGATTTGAAGCTAGAGGATTGGAAAATGTAAGAGATGTAGTCACTAAAGGAGGAGTATAAGTATTATTGCTAGGAAAAGGAACAAAAGAAGGTTCCACACTAGTGACAGGAGGAGTAAATCCTAAATTTTGAGCTTCTTGAGCTAAAGGTTTAACATTTAAATGCACAAGATGAGTAATACCACACAAGAGATTAACACCTTAATCACTATCATGAAGGAATTTCTTAAGATCTATAGCTTGAATAGAATCTTGATTATGGTTTTCTTGAATAAGCCAATTTCCCATTTTATAAAGTTTAGTTGACAGTTTTTGGACTTGTTTAGGAGGAACTCTTAAAGCATCATCCTCATCATGAGATGAGTGAAAAGAGTTATGATTCATAGAAGCATTGAAATCATGAGTGATCAAATTATCATTTGGGATCCTAAGTAAAGGAGAGGAAGACTCAGGATCAAAGGAATCTATAAGTCTGTGACTTCTTCTAACCAAGATATTATAAGTAGGACTAGAGGTAGTAAAGCTCATACACCAATGCAATGCAAATGAACTAAAATAAGAAAATATAAATGCATGAACATAAAAGAAGGATAATCTAATATTCATGAAAGATCTAACATGAAATGTAAATCTAACATCAAAAAGAAAGAGTTGTCTATCGTGGGTTCACCAAAATGTAAGGGATAAAAATATGGAAGAAGGGTAAAGATGGATTTGTAAGATCTATGTATAGGAATAAATGTAGTGTTTGTGTTGTATTAAAAGGTTTTGGGGGAAGATAATATTCTCCTTCTAGCCCTAAATTTCACAAAGGAAAGATCCACTTTGATCAACCATAAGAAAATGGTTAATAAACAAATGCCTCAATCGATCGGAAATAAGAAGAAAGAAGAAAGCCTTAAATTCTTGAATTATGGATGAAGAGTGTGCAATAGATTTGAATTGATTAAAACCTTAATTGAAATGAATTGAAGAAAAGTACTAACCTCAAAATATATTAGATATGGAAAAGTCTATTTTATGATGTCTGTGTTAGGTTTCAGGAAATTCTGCAACCAGATCCAAAACATAAACACAGAGACAGACAAAACCCAGAAATATTTTCCTTTTCTGAGTCAGGTCGACCTTGACCCAAATGTGGGGGCACAATTTTACCCCCAAAATATTTACCTAGACCTGCACTACTCCGACGAAAATTCTGTTCGCGAATCCCGAAAGTTGGTCGAAAAGGGTATCTGAATATGCTCTTAAATTTGCTGCCTTGTACCTATACTTGCAAGAAAAGTGTTTTTTTTTTTTTTTTTTTGGGGGGGGGTGGGGGGGGGGGGATGGATTTGCCTTGGTCAAACCCCGATTTTGGAATTAACCTTAAAATATAATTGAAATTGCATAAATAAACAAAGAAAATAAACCAATTCACCTTGCTTGTATAGAAACCCTTGTGGAGGATTTGAATCCTTGGATCCACAAGTATGTATGCACCGAATGAATGTAAAATGTAGAATGTAGGATGGAGGATGTCTCAAATAAATTTCTTTTAGATCTTCAACACTAATCTTGAAAGGATCTTAGAAGAGGAAGAAGCTTGCATGGATGTGGACGAAGAAATCTTCAACAAGAGGGATCCATAGAGCTTGAATCCTTCAATGGCTACCAATGGATCTCCTTGATGAATTTAATGCTTTAATGTGCTTGAATTATTGAGTTCTTGAGAGTAGATGATTGCTTAAATAGATGATTGTCTTGCTTCTTAACTTGTCTTTCACACTTCTTCTTTCACTTGCTTAGAGAAAATGAGAGAAGGCTTCCTTATATACAAATCTAGGGCACAATATTATAGAGAGTCCTACATAGGAGAATTAAATTCCAATTAGACATGTACCCCTAGAAGTGGACCTATATTAAACATAATTTCAAGCATCGTTACTTTGGAGACCGAAATAGCTGACCCAGAAGCGAGAATTAAATACCCATTCAAGGCGCTTGACATGACCCCAAACCACTTACTCGGAGGGCTAAACCAGTCCAAAATGGAAGTGCTTCCATTTTATGATGATACACTAGTATAGATCATGACATGGAAGAGGAGATAATCATGAGAGCAGAGAAGAGATTTGAGAAGGAGATGATGGAGAAAATAATGCAGAAGGTTGCACTTGAGAAAAATTCACTATGTGAACTAGTTAAGAAACACAAGGAATAATTACATGAGATTGGAAAAATATTTAACAGAACATCTATTCTGACCAACTTCACTACAGAGATTAAGACAAAGAAAGAAGAGATGGAAACAGAGTTGGATACACTTGTCAACCAATTGGATCCATTAAACAGTTTCATGATGGATCACAATGTAAAACTAAAAGAATTGATACACAAGGAGATGGAAATTAAGGCAGAGGAGGATAGGATAATGATGAAATTTCTAGAAATATAAGGATTTCTAACTCCACACATGGATATTATACAAACTTATCTCAAGAAAGGTGAAGTGTTGATAGGTACTCCAGATATGAGTACAACTAATAGTATGGAAGATCTGGCTTCAGGTATAAACAATCATCACAATGCCCCGATCACACTTAAAGAGCCATGGGAGAATTCTCTTGCCACTGCAAAGGTAAATTTCAAGACTATCTTTGACAAACTGTTAAGTATACACTTTTTTTTATCATAGTTTTGGCATTTTTGTCAAAAAAAGGGGGAGTATATAGTTGAAAGAATATACAAAGTATGTAATATATGGAGTTATAGACTCAAGGGGAGTATATGTAAGCAAAGATGGAGTATATAGGTTCTAAGGTTCTAAAATTTTGAAGTTTTGAAATTTTGAACAAGTTTTTGCCATCAATGCCAAAGGGGGAGAATGATGATATGAGAATGCTGAAAAATGACATTGATGATGGTATTATAGAGTATGGTTATCATTGTTGGAAAACAATTACATTGGTAAGTAAGTTTTGTGTAAGTAAATAAAGTTATACCAACTGATACGCAGTATAACCAATCTGTAACAAGAAGTCAAGATAAACAGAAGAATAGGTGAACATGAGAACGAGAGAACAAGTGAAGGACAAATAGGTTAAGACAAGTTTACTATCGGTACATTGGTAGGTTTAAATAAAACTGGTATACTAAGTTTTGTGACTGAACCACTTAGGTCACATCGGTAAAGGCATAAATGAAGATACCACCAACTGGTTAGTTCAATGAACAGGTAAAACCAAAGGTTATTGGACAATATTGTTCAATTGACTAAAGCAATTATGACGATGCAAGATTCAATGAATACAGACAACATGAAAAGTGTAGTACATTATTTCAAGAGTTGAATAAGTCAATTTATTGGTACTTGTGAATAGATCTAATTATGAATCCAAGGCATATCTTAACCAATAATATTGAAGGAATATTTTACATTAGAGATAACAACTTGAAGTTTGTCATGGACGATGCGGTAAGGATTTAATTTATCGATGAGTTAGTTATGATTTATAATGATATTTTGGAGGGAAACAAAAACCCTAATTAGGTTTACAATCAAAGGTGAAAGGATATAAGATGATATTTACTGCTATTGTGAAAAATTGATGAAGTGTGTGAAGAACAATTGAAGTGTTGGTTGAAAGTAAGACCTTGAACAATGATTGCAGAGTCAATTTTAGAGAATATTCAAGATTAGATTCTGTAGACACCTAAAAATGGTTTGCACCTATGTGCTCCCCTTTTAACATGTCTTTTATTCATTGATATTGTGACATTCTTCAATGTCACCGATTTCTAACATTTCTCACATAACCTCAATCTTTTTGGCTAAATCGATCAAATTCATTCTTAAACCATGTCAAATCATGCTAAATTAGTCCAACTAAGTTCTTATCCCTTTATAATTGGTTTAGGATCATTCCAAACTCATTAGATTCCAAATTCATATCAATCTCTTTCAATCAATCCTCTGGCATTGTCAAAGTTCATCGATGCCTTATCATCATCAATCCAGGAAAATTTTCATGTTCGTCAACATCTCCCAATGAGCATTGTCAAGTTCATTAGTGCCTTCTCCTAAAGCATCATTTGGGCGCATTATCCAAGTTCATCAATGCTTCATCATAATTTAATTCCTCCAATAACATTGTCAAAGTTCATCGATGCTATTTCATCATCAATCATCATTTCGAGAGAATTGTCAAAGTTCATCGATGCCTTGTGATTTCCTAAACTATTCCAGAATCATCAAAATTGATCCTAATCCTTATCAATATCATCAAAATCCATCCTATTGCGCATTAATGCCTTCAATTAGATCAATAATCTACTAATGTATCCTCTTGGGATGAATGACCTAAGATTTGTCCCTATCCTTTATGAATAAATCATATTTATTCATTCGTTATCCTAAGTCTTCACAATTAATTGGCTAATTCTAATTTATGGGATTTTAGAATTTCATAAATGCTAATTATTTCTTTTGTGAGGAATATTTATTTATTAAATGAATTAATTCCACCTAATTTGTCATATCCCTTAATTGTGCTTCGTATCCCTATTAATGTGCTTCTTGATTTCTTCCACCTTCCCTATCCATTTCCCCTAATTATGCTTCCATTTTCGATTAATGTGCTTCTTCCTTTTCCCTCCATTATGCATTGATTTATGCATTCTAATTCTACAAATTGTATCTCATTTTCTATAAATTGAGATGCAATCCTATCATTCAAGTTAGAACCACTATCTCCTAGTATTCTTGACATCAATTTGGCTTTTCAATACTTGTTCATTTTTGTCATAGACAAAAGAGAAACAATAATCTACTCTGTGGAGAAGAAAGGAGAGCATTTGAGCATCACTTGAAGGGGTTTTATGTGTTTATTTCATATGTTTTTAAATTCCCATTTCAATAGCTCTAATGTTACATTAGATAGGTTTGCATATTATTTAGGGTTTTGTGGTTACCTAGATATGCATATTCTGCCTTTTCCTGGTCATACATTTGGTGAACCCGACGTGAACATGCCTAAATGATTGGATTTTTTTTTTGGTGCATTTTGCACATTCTGTAAGAGTTTTGTGAAGTTGGTTACAGGTTCTGCGCACTTGGTTACACATTTTGCGCACTTGGTTACACATTCTATGCACTTGGTTACACATTTTGTGCACTTGGTCATTCTGCACAGTTGATCATTCTACATAGTTGGTTGATTAGATTACTATTGAATGTTGGAAATCTTGATGTTAGATTTTAGGAAGAGTTGTTTGCTTTTGTATGTTTCCCTTCCCACTCTCTCTATTTTGAAGCTTTTAATGAACCCTAAGTCACGCTTTAAAGCACTAGAGTTTGTAAAATAACTTCACATTTTAATTTCTATGTTTAAAATGAACCACATTTTTCAATTTGGTGTCCCTAAAATGAATCTCATATAATCTAAGACTCAAATGAAAAATTAGTGGTTTCATTTGTTCTCAATGCCATCCAAGTTGCAAATATAGCTTAAATAAGGGTTCAAATTGATAAGATATTGGAAAATCAAGTTGCTTACTCTTAAAAGGATCTAAATATGAACATTCATAGTTGACTCAATGATCTAAAATGAACATTCAAGTGGTTTAGGATCAAGTGTAGATCTGCATAGTTAGATTATTTCAAAATCATTCAAAATCCTCACATAGACTAATCAAGGGTTCTAAATTGGCTTTTGTCTTTCCAAATATTTCTAAGATGACATAAATGAACCCTAAAGGACATGATATTAACTCTTTCATGCCAAGTTTTATTGTACATAATCAATTTTGCAAGTTTTTGACATGTTTTGAAATCCTGAACAATAATTGCGCAGTTGGTCATTGTTATTGCACAGTTGGTACTGTTGCTACGCAGTTGGTCCTGGAAGAGAGCTGCATAGTTGGTCACTATTGCTGCATAGTTGGTAATAGTGTTTTAAGGGTTTCTTTGCTTCTTTTCATTCCTATTCCTGTTTCTGCACTTGATAAGCAAGTTTTATGTGTTACTAATGATTTGTGCAACATTTTGGCAATCGAGGGATGAAGGCAATCTAATAAAATACTAATAAGTTTGATGCAGGATGCTTGTCGAAGACCTTGCGTGTCTTCCAAAACTTTCATGTCTACTTTTAGTAGTTAGAAAACACTTCATATTTGGTGCTTAAAAAGAACCACTTTGCTTATGTGCTTGAAGTGTTCTCTAGTTTTTGTAATCCAAAGGAATTGCATGGACGTATCCTCTCCCCTCACCTTTGTGGATCTTGGGTTAAAGAGAAATCCATGCAAATATTTTAGTGCGGCTACCTCCCAAGAGCTTTAATAGAGCCAGTGAGAGGGATTGCCCAACTGGTAACAAGCTAAAGTTAAGCTCTTCCAAACCGGTATATAAAAAATGTCATTGTGATTAATTTCACAGTGAGTAGGTGTCAATTTTTATATACTGATAGAATATATCCCTCAGTACCCTCGTGGTGTGTAAAAACCTATAGAACTCAACTTCTGTAGGCTGGGATGCCTCCTTAATGGAGCCAATCTGCCACATGCATAGCCACCTGAATGAATTCCTTGACTAAATTTTTTTTTGTAATGACCAAAAACCCTCTATCAGTTGGCACGGAAGGTCGGAGACCAACTAAGACACCCCACATTTTTGTGGCTCTTAGTAGAGACAATAGTCCCTTGGGAAGTGATGACCCTTGGGATTCAAAGATTGGTGTGCCTGAGAAGTGAGTGCACTATAAGGAGGAGCCCATGCCTCCAAGCTTCTAAGTTGTCCACTATTAGTAATCACGACTGAACTTTGTTCAAGTGGGGGTTCAATAGATATTTCCCTTGCCATCCTTAGGTTGTGATGTGTTTGTTTCAATTTTACAACAGTCATTCTTCATGACGTATCTTGTGTGGGTATTTCAAAAAATTTAAAGAAGATTTCAAAAACACTCCCAAGCATTCTATTCTCATGCTAGACATTCTAAAACATTCATGAATACTTTGATTTTTCCCAAAACACCTTGTTTCAAAACCTTGTGAACATATGGAATCTCAAAACATTCACCTTGGAGCCTTATGGCATGCTTTAAATCTTCATTGCATATTAGTGATTGCACTTAGTCCTCATTTTGCATCCTCACTCTCATATAAAATTCTTTTTCAGTCTTGCATTACCCCTTTGCATTTGCACCTTCAATGTCCTTGCATTATTTTTCCTTACTAAACCTCCTCATCATAACTGCATATTGCCTTGCAAAATCCTCATACTGTATTTAGATCCTTTTTCAAAAACTTTGTAAAATCCCAAAGCAATTAAAATTTTAGACTCTTACCTTATGTCATTGAAGAAAGAATCTTGACTTGGTCCCTTTTGCCCTTCTATCGAATTTCCCCCTTATCATTTGGTCTCACTCCATCTTTGTCATGTTGGATTGGACCTAGTCCCTTTTTATCCCTTTATCCAATTGATCCCTTTTAAAGTCAAGATCCCTATTCACTCTCCTAATGTTAGGTTCTTTGGCCTGCATTCTTCCAAAGAGTTTGTTTTAAGTGGAAAATACAAAAAAAAAAAACACAGTTGCATAAGGCTAGTTGCTTTGCATATCATCCTTAGTCTGAATCCACATTTCTATAAAGTCCTTGCATATCTTAGGTTTCATTTTTCATCCTAAAATTCTCTCAAAAAATTCAAAATCTTGCACTTGCATATAGTCATGATGTCAATCTTTACTAGGTTCCAAGCATCCAAAAGGCAACAAGACACTTATAAACCCATGTTTCCATCACAAGGAAAATCACAATTACCTTTTGATTCGAGACAAGATATACCTATGCAACAACAAGCTTTTGAGCCAAGACAAATGACATCAACATAACCAAGCAATCAGTTACATCAAGTCCATGCGAACATGATTCAGAAATTGCAAACAAAGTTGTACAAATAAAATAAAATCTTGGAAGATAAGATAGATGAGATAATGAAGAAGAAGCATCCAAATGAATCTTTTGATGAATTTGACATGCAAATTCTTATTCATAGCTCCAAGATACCAAAAGTTATTTCACGTCTCAATGAAGCAAACAAAATCTTCAATCAATTCCATCCAATCATGTGCAAGAGAAATTTTTTTCCCACCAAGTCCCAAATCAAGTCCATTTTGATCACATTCAAGAACAACCTTTGTTTGACCAAGTTCCCAAACAAACCTTTCAACCAGTCCGTGGCATAATTCAATTGGGGCCACCACCTAATTATGAACCAATCTTCATTCCAATGCAACTAAGAGTCCCTCAAGAAACCAAAAAACCTCTTGTGCCAACCATATAAACAAGTCAATCAATATCAAGGTCACCAATAATTTTGCATTCAAGAACATTGTCTGGTGATGAAGTCCCTCTTATGTCCTCAAATCAAACAAGTTTTTCTCAAACAAGGACAACTTCAAATATGACACCTTTTGGACGTGAACCAAGCATAATCAATGAGAAACCTTTTTTTGAACATACTCACTCCAAAAAAATTGTACAACATGTAAATAATGATGAGGTATCACCAACAAGATCAATCAAGCAACGCAAATTCAAATCCAAAATTTTAAAAAATTTGTTTCAAAAATTGGATCAAACAAATAATTCACCCGTGTCTAGCAATGACTCATCCAAAAAAATCACATGGATGACATACCTATTTCCCCTCAAAACATTAAACTTAAATAAACATCCATGTTTCACTCCACTCCTTCATCCCCACACTCCTCCCAAGAAAAAATTCCCCCATCCCCATCAAATGATTCTTCTAACAATGCAACCTTCCAATGGCTATCCACAAAAGAAATCCAAGATAGTCCTATGCATAGCCCAAGTTCCTTTGAACCAATTCCACCATGTCCTCCATTTTCAAGAAATCTCATTCATGAGAGTCCTATCCAAAGTCCATCTCCTCCATGTCAAAACATTTACCTCTTTCAAGAATCCCCCTTACATGTCCAAATTCACATCCCATGTCAACAGGATGATAAAACGCATGAAGAAACATGTCTAAAAACATATCAAGATCAAGATACCAATGATGATCAATCCCCCCCAATCGCTGACCAAGAGCCCATTTCCCTCGAAGCTCATAATTATCCCATTATCCCTATCCCCGCTATCCAAGATGATCCCATTATCCCTAACTCTCCTATTCAAGAATATACCCTTCCATTTCAAAACCAAAATGTCCTCCCAAGTCCCATTGACCTTTTACTTCCTAAGAAATATCATGATCCCCCTTCCATTTCTTCCCATGATCCCATGCCAAGTCAAGATCAAGGTGTCCCTTCACCTTAATGTCCACCACAAGATCCCATCATCCCTCTAGATCCTCCTAAAGACCCTTCCATATCTTCATATCCTTGTCCTAACCCTCCAAATCTCCCACAAGATCCTATCCTACCAGTGATCCTGTCACTACTCCTATTCCATCGCAGGATCCCATTATTCCTCTTAACCCCCCTCGTGATCCAAGTACATCTATTCAAGTTGTTCATGAACCCCTTACAATTCAAATGGGTTCCCCTAGTTCTATCGATTCTAGTCCACCTCATGGTCCTATAAGTCCTTCCATATCATTCACACCTCATAATAATAATGGACTCGCGTCTTATAGCAAGTATCCTATTGGTCAAAGCAAGAATTATCAAGTCAAAGGGTTAGACCTCCATCCAAAAGGTATACTAAATCCCTTTCATATGAAATAAAATTTTGATGGCCGTGCTATTAATAAAAAATCTCAATCTCAAGACATTGGTATCCCTTCCAAATCCAAAAATGTATACCTCCCCCTTCAACCCTTCCATCCATCTTAGGTCCATATATTCCTCCTTCCACTAGCTCACAACCTATTTACCCTTTCCCAAATACAAGTCAGCAAAGGCACACATCTTGGAGAACCTTTCGTCCATCCAAAAGGCCTCCATATCATTCCTATCAATCCATGAAACCCATTCCTTTTCCAAGTAATTTGGATACCAAGCAAAAAATCCACAAGTCAAGCAATCCACATGCTATCAAGGATCAACATGTTTAGTCTAATTGACATGTACAAAAAAATAAAAATTTGATCCAAAAAGGAAAAGAAATATAAAAAAGGCCAAAAAGGCCCATTGAGAAAAAAATAAAGTCAAAATGCATATGGGTTCCAAAATATCTTATGCAATTAATGCATTCTAAGGACCCACAAAAAAATGAAAAACCAAAAAGCATGTGGATTCCCAAGAAGCTTCTTGAAGCACAAAGTCCCCAAGAAAAATCAAAGTTAGCATCCAAACTTGCTATCCCTCCATCTAAATGTCTTCCATCCTCAAAATCCATTTTGGGTCCTTCAACATTCATCCTTATTTCACTCTCTCCATCATCCAACACCTGTTTTCCAACCTTTCCTCCATCCTATCCAATCCTTTTCATAAACCTTATCCATCCTTATCCAATCATCTACTTCATATCCCTTTGTCATTACCCTACCAACATCTTTGTGCATAATATCATTGTCCATTATTGTATATTTCAAAAGCAACTTTCAAAGAATAAAGACGCTTGATTCCTTCGTCTATGTCATGTCATGCATCCAGTTTCTTCCTAATATGTCAAAAGGTCAAAAAACTGCAAAAGGAAAAAGTTGCCTTGATGAAAATCTGGCAAACATGCGTCGTGGTAACACAAAAAAATTTAATAAAGAGAAATAATTGCCATGATGAAAACCTAGCAAACAGGCATCATGTGTAATTCTATGAACTTCTTGCAGTCTATACTTGGGGGCAGATTTCATTCGTGTTATCCTCCATTACTCATGTCATTATCCTCCATTATCCCCAGCATGTCCTCCATTATCCTATCCCCTTTTCCCCAACTTTGATCTTTACATGGTTACAAATCTCTCTTGAAGCATCACATGTCTTATCTACTTTATATTGTCCTGATCCCTTTGGCCTATATCACCTATCCTATCGCAACCTTTCATCCATATTCCCTATCCCTTCCCATCATCTATGGTTGATCTTGCATACCCCATCCAGGTCCTATAATTTTCCTATCCAAAACTCCCTATCTTGGTCTTGATGAAAATAAGGATGTTAAATGCAACACATGTTTTCAAAGAAAAACCTCTTAACATGTTCATTCCCCACATGCCATCTAGTGTGCCATTTTCATTACCCTATCACTGTCTTAACCAGTCCCTCCGCTTGGCACAAAAATTGTTATCCCTTTTCTTGGATAGTCCTTGTTGTAACCACCCTAATTTGGTCTACTCTGACCATAGACCCTATTTTCCCTAAGTGCGATCAAACCCCCAATTATGTCCAGACAACTCTTCAACCGACTGGCATAATTCTTTCAAATCAAATTTAATCTCCTAAGTGATCTAATCACTAAATTTTATTAATCACCTAAGCCAATAAAATCAATCAATTCAAGTCAATTCAAATCAAAACATGGCTAAGGTAATTAATTTAAAAGGAATTAAATAAGTCATAATTATATCTAATCACTTGTAAAAGCCTATCTTCTAGCCTAAATTAATCTAATTAATTGGTTATAGTCCATATTAATTATCTAAAGCAATCAAAAGCTTAATAATTAATTTCCCTATTTTTGAATGAATATATTAATTATAATTCATTTCATTAATATTCCCGTTAACCCTAACCTAACCTATCTCAACTACCTTAACCCTGGGTTCAAACTCATCCCAACCTATTTCCCCTTATGCTAAGCCTAATCCTAATCCTAATCCTAATCCTAATCCTATCCTAACCCACTTCCTAATGTTGTCACATTCCTAATTTTGTGATTAGGAATAAAACCCACTTGAGAAAGTCAACTTTCTCAAGCTTGACTCCCTCTAAGTCCACCTTCTCAAGCTTGGACTTACACCCCTCACCATGGATCTTAATTGATCTCATTAATGCATTATTAATGAATATTCCTCAAGCCCATGCCTCATTAATGCCTTTGGCATTAATGTCTCTTACAAATCATTAATGGTTTTTACACCTCCATTAATGACCCTTGTCCCCCCTCTCTCTCCTCATTTCTTCTATAAATAGAATGAGTTTTTGAGCTCAAAGGGCCCTTAATTGGTAGAGTTGAAAGCATTTTTATGCTATTTATATTACTTATAAATCCATATTGCATCTTAGATTTAATATTATGCATTGTTATTATCTTCATTTTTAGAGTTAATATGCATGTTTAGTGAGCATTTAGATTAGTTTTTCATTCAAAATCTTCCATTCCTAGGTTGTATATGTCACTAATTTGTGCATAATCTAAGGGCATGATTATGACATTCTTCAAACTCCTCCTAGATAGGAAGAAATAGATCGGTTTTAGTGTTTAGCTTCAAACCCTTGATAGAATGATCTATTGAAGTGTTGTGTTGCAGATAACAAGTGCACTAATTAACACACACATTTCTGACGCCCACCATGGGGCCCAATTTCTGACTTTGCCTCATTTGGCATCCATTTTTCACTAATTTGTCTTCACAAGTTTCAGGTACAGACTCATTTTTGGTGATAAAGGCTCGCATCCGAGATATGCCCTCGCATCACAGAATCTAGGCTCGCATCCTAGATACCTTGGGTCATTTATGGTAAAGGCTCACATCTGGTTGACATTTCATCACATCCGGGATACCAAATCACATCTGGTAAATTTAGGGTCGCATCTGGTTTCTGTTATTGAAAATTGAAAAATCAAACCCTTAACATTTGCATGTTTATTGACTTTGATCTTTTCACAGCCTAACTTGTGTTTGTAGATTTCTGTCGGAGACTCTCTTGTTCAAAAAAGTTGGAAAAAGAATACTAACTTGTGGTTTTACAGGTTTTCAATCCCCCATCTTGACTTCTATTTTTGTTATGCTTTCAAAACTAAAGACATTTTCCAATCTCATACTAAATTGACCAAAGGAATATACTCTTTTCCTTTTAAGGAAAATAAAAAAATCACAAGTTGATTTATGATTTGAAATGAATTTGGAGTAACTGAACAAGGCAAACAAACTCACTGTTTAAATTCATTTTGCGAAAGTAATTAAACAAAACAAAGCATTAAATTTTGTGGGATAATTGAAAAAATTCATTGTCTAAATTTTGGAAAATAGTAATTGAACAAGCAAATCATCTAATTTTGGGAAAAATGAACAATCAAACTTTTCTTTCACGTACTATGCTTTCAAAAATTAGGAATATCTAAATCAAGCTCAAATAGCTTCAGGGAATAAACATTTGATTGAAGTGTTTTGGGAGAAAATGACATGGACTAGGAGAGTATTCTCTTCTTCTTATGAAGAATTAGAAATCTAGAAATCCTACGCTCACCAATCCTTTGTATGCTTATTTAACAGTAGAGGGCCTGTTGGTTGAGGAAAAAATTTCTCGGGAATGACCTAAGTGAGGACAGGTTTTATGCCAATCCTTCCAACTCACTATAAATAATTGCTTCCTTGTAGGCCAAATCCTCAGAAGATGGAATCAATTTTGTTCTTGGAATTTTGACATCATTCCTTGAACATGCTTGGGTACGTGTAGAGCGGAGCTGCCTTAATCTTGCTTGCAAGACTACACGTATTTGAGTACTCATAGGGCTATACGCCTCAATTTTGCCTTGTGCAATTCTATGGGAGATGGTTTTGAACAGATTGTCCCATTGTAAACAACAAACTTCATAGACAAAACTACCCGATTCATCTCTGAAAGGGTGATAATCCTTGTGCAAGGCAAAAAGTAATTGCCCCAAGACACTTGTCATATCGTGCCCTCACTTGCGTTTGGAGTTGGCTAACATGGCATCATGACTGGAGCCATTGCGTGCTTGGTAATGGCCATATCCTGATTAGCATTTGAGTGTGTACCTAAGTCAACAAGCAAGGATTTTCATCCTCTACCTAGAAAATACAGCGTAAGAATGTGTCTATTCACCCCTAACAATGCAAATCTGCTTGACGTATCTAAAAGTTCACTAACAAGATAAATCATCCAAACAAGCAACAAAAATCAGTCTTTTGGCCACATACTATCATTTTCACTCACTGGAAAGACTAAAAAACAACCTGTTATCAGACAAATTTGCATGAACTTCAAGACAAATCAGACACCAAATTTTTAGAAAAGCACACAGTCATTTTTGGTCAATCCTGGCTCGCATCTGGTGTGCAAACTCACATGCAGTATACTAGATCACATTTGGTAAATCTTGCATCATTTTTAGGGATAAAGATCGCATCCTGTATGCTTAGGCTCACATCTGGTTTTGCAAAAACTCACATACAGAGTGTCGCATCTAAGACAGTGGGCACTTGCATAGTTGCCTCCCAAAGAAAGTCAGTTTATTTGGATACCCTTTTGGCTCATTAGTCTGTCCATGTTGCTTTTTCTGGTCTCCCTATTGTTGTTTCAAAACACTTTTTCAAGCATCTACCTTGCATGTCCTGATAGTTTCTCACAATCAGTTTCAATACGTGTGGTCTATCCGCTTTTTAGCACAACTTGATTCCCAGCTCACTATCAGGGCATTCTAACCCTTTGAAGCTGGAATCATTTACTTCCACAAAAACACAAACGAAACCACTACCTAGGCACACTCACTTGAACGATTTGAGACTCTCCTTGACACTATTAGGAAACTTTGATAAAGTTGAGATACAACTTCATGGTTAGCACAAGACGCAACAAGTAAACTTCTAAAGAAACGGAAGTGCCTCCAAGATCACTACACTTTCAACAAGGAGAAACATCTCACAATTCCCTATACAATTTAGACTCTCCAGAAATGGAAAACCCACTCATGAATGGAGTGTAGCTTTTGAGGAATATGATAATGATAAAAACCAAAAGCATGAAGATAGCGATGGTGAAGAAGAACCATACTTTGACCGTCCTTTTTTTGATTCAGACTGCGAGGAAGACATCACTGAAGAAGGATACAATAAACTTAAACAAAGCAAGAAATTCCAAAAGACATTAGAAAAGATAATTGGTGAAGATAAAGAGAAATACTTTCTCCATCTAGCATCCACTGGTGTAAAATTACCTAAGGATTATGATGTTGAACAACTAAAAGAAAAGGAGGTGTCAACTCCTATATCTATTCTCGCTAAACAACTAACCTTGATGTAAACAGAGCTTGCAACTCTCAAACAAGAGAAGGCAAAACCCAAGACAAAATTCTCTTTGGACTCCATTTGTCCATTTCCTTTCGACAAGAGTATTAATATGGTTTTGTTTCCTCCCAACATCGCAAGACCGAAATATGACAAATATATGGGAGAGACCAACTCACATGACCACGTGAGAGAATTTTGTGCTCTAAGCATAGAATACATGCATGAACCTACATATCTCATGCGACTCTTTCTAGGAATCCTAGGAGGCAACTCCATGGAGTGGTTCTCAAAGCTTACACCTAAGGTAAAAACATTTGAGGAGTTAATTCAACAATTTATCCAACATTACTCCTATAATATACAACATGATGTAACCATGATGGATCTGTGCAACACTAAACAAAAGACTGGTGAATCCTTTACACACTTTCTACAAAGATGGAGGAAAATCTTTGCACAGTATTCAAGAGCTATTCATGAATCCAAGAAAATGAAAATCTTTGTTAATAACTTGGTACCTGAGTTGAACTATGCATTGCAAATGCAAGATTCCCCTAGCTTTGACAGGCTGATCAAGAGTGTCATCCATATCGAAGAAGTCATGGTTAAAAAGGAAGAAATCACTCTCCAAAGTGAAAACAAATCTACCAACTCCAACAACAAACCAAAATGGTGGAAACAAAACAAAAATGTTGTTAACGATGGAGTAGTAGATGCCTCTAATGTTAATCCTAAGCCCGAGGTGTTCAACCTAACAAATATCATGCAAGCAAGCAAAGATGCCAAGGTAACAACCTCCATACCTAAAGCAAACAAAAAGAATAATAAAGGTTGGCCATGGAATTCCAAACCTCAAATAACATTTACTCCTTTGGGAGAGCCTCTTGAGACCATTTTGAAAATACTCATGGATAAAAAAGTTCTCACAATCCCAGATTCCAAACCATGGGATCCCGAGGTCAAACCCAGGTGGTGGGATGACAATTCATATTGTGTTTTTCACAAGAACAAGGGACACAAGACTAATAACTATCTTAAACTCAAACATGTTATTCATGACCTCATTGAAGGAGGCAAGATCAAAGTGGAAGGACACACCACTAACGAAGATCATACAAAATTTAACAAGCCATTCCCTAACTATGAGAAAGGGGAAGCATCTAAAGGAAAAGGAAATGAAGTGAACTACGCCTACTCTAAAAATGATAATGTGATAAACATGCTAGACATTAAAACTGAATCAATTAATGTGGTCACTATCTAAGATGTTCAAAACACATCCTCCCAATTAAATGCGGTAACCCGAAGTCAAGCACATGTCATGATCAAAAGACCTAATTCCTCATCAAAACCGGCAACAACTTGCAAAATACCCATTATCACTATCCCCAAGCCAGCAGCAACAAAACAAAATGTGACTATTCCTACAGCAAAGTATAACTTGGTGGATCAATTGCAACGATCCTCTTCTCAAATTTCCATTTTTTAGTTGCTTAAAATATCCTCGGTGCATAGGGAAATTTGTGAACAAGCCCTACATGCCACAAATGTGCCAAAGGACCTTGATGTAGACAAATTCTAGGCAATGGTCAATCACATATCAGAGCCACATTACCTCACTTTTTCTGAAGAGGATGATAAATCATTGACACATCTGCATAATCAACCCCTTCATATCGAAGTCTTCATTCATAAATCTCATGTTAGACGCATATTGATAGATGGAGGCGTAGGATTGAATATTTGTACCCTTAATCTAATCAGGAAACTGGGTCTTTCAGAACATATCATTGACTCTAGAAGCAAAATCACTATCAAAGCTTATGATGAGGAAGAAATATCCTCTAAAGGTCTTATTGTTCTACCCATCAGAGTCGAGCCGGTTGAAAGAAATGTCATATGTCAAGTTGTGGATCTACCCTTAGCTTACAACATACTATTAGGGAGACCTTGGATCCACGAAATGCAAGTTGTACATCTACCTTCCACCAATGTATCAAGTTCCCACATAATGGGGTGGAAGTGACGATTCCTGCAGTTCCCAATTATACCTACAACAATATTAAGGCAGGTAGTATGGTCCCGCATAACAAGGAAGCTATGGATGAGGTTGTTCCTAAGACTACCAAAGATGTGGTTATGAAAAGATTTGGAAAAGCCTTAAAACTTGAAGAAACAAGTATGGGAGAATACAAGTTGGACATGACCCCGTCATTAACAGAACTTCCAGTATCACCAAGATCCTATGGAAAACCTTCCTCATCATTCACACCTACTGCATCTCGAACACCAGAAATCCACAAAGCAACTGGCATGGTTAAGGCATCCACCTCTACAGATAACACAGAAGAACAAGCAATCTTGGCCTGGCTTTACAAAGGAGAACCAAAGGAAGCTGAGGTAAAACAAGTGGAAATATCCCTGGAGAAGTGTGGAAAAGGATATGATCTCCTCAAACAAATGGGATATAAAGGAAAAGGAACTTTAGGAAATAAAGGAAAAGGACTCATTGAACTTGTACACATGGAATTCAGGGATACTAAAGATAAAACAGGACTAGGTTTCAATAAAAAATTTGAAAACCCTACTTCAAGCGATAGTCCAGTTTCTGACAAAGGGAGTGACAAAATAGAAGAAACAGAACTAGAACAATGGTCCTATGAAAGATTATTACGTGTTGGTATGGAGAATCCCAAATATCAAGGAGAGCGCTATGTACCAAGCTTTGAAGTACCACAAGATCTTCATGTGCCTTTATTAGCACAAACTCCTATTCAAGAGGTAGAAGAAACAAAAAAAGACAATCCAAAAGTATCATTGGTCGCAACAGCTACTAAAGACACACCTTGACAATAGGATTCACATCCTAACTGGGGGCAGTTAGTCACAGTTTCACATGTCCTTGATTTACCACACTTTGATCAACAAGTGGCTAATAGGGTACACCAGGTAACTATTGCTGAATTCTTAAACAGGTCTGATGATGAAGTAACTTACTCACATGATTACAAGTGAGATGAGCTATCTGTTGCCATGAAGGACATTGAAATATATGTAATTCACATGTTCACAGCTCCATCAACACACAAAGAACATTCTAACACTGCTCCTAATAGTGTTGATATTCCTGAAGCATAGGAGGAATTCCTTCCCCCACTAATTGATGAAGAAACTAGTATTCTCCTAGACCTAGGGGAAATTCAAAGGCTCCAAACAATAAGTCTCCTTCTATGGAGAGATAAAGATGAAAGTTCCACTAGCGAGTCACTAGAGTTCGGTCCACATATAACTAACAACAACTTTGATAATGATGATCTAACTCTTATTGATCTAAACATCAAAGAGAGTAACTTAACAGAACATGTCATGTCAGTTAATAGTCTTTACGCTGATGCAATGTTGTCCTTCCCAAAATTTGACTCCTTGTCTTTGATAAACCCAGATCTAATTGATTGGACTAATACAAATCCTACTCCTATCCTCAACTTCCCTCATGACTACACCTTGGTTTTCTATCTAATGCTTATGAAGCTTACCCTTCTTCCACCAATGCAAGGAGCGTGAACATGTCACAGGAGGATATCAAGTTTCTCAGTCAAAATTTGAAAAATAAAAAGAAAAAAGGAACTGATGCTGAAAACCACGTTGTGGCAGTGTCAGATTCTAAAATAGTAAAAAAAAAGATGCATCTAATGGTGAAAACCTCTCAGAGGCACCAAAGGATGAGATTCTTGATATCCTCCCTGAGCAATTTCAAGAAAGGTCTTCAGTTCTAATAGAACCAACACAACCAGTTAACTTGGGTACAACTGAATATCCTCAAATTGTTCACCTAGCACAATCTTTGTCAGATGAAGAGAAGACACAGTTCACTGAGTTCTTGAAAGAGAAGAAGATCAACTTTGTATGGTCTTATACAGATATGCCTGGACTAGATCCTGAATTGGTAATGCACCACTTATCTATAGCTCCTGGGATTAAACCCACAAAATAGAAACTAAAAAAGATGCATCCTCATGTTGCATTGCTAGTAAAAGTGGAGCTAGAGAAATTGTTAAAAGCTGGATTCATCCGAGTCATCACTTATGCAGGATGGATTTCTAATGTGGTCCCAGTATCTAAATCAGATAAATCTATCAGGATATGCATAGACTTCAGAGAATTAAACAAGGCATGTCCTAAGGATGATTTCCACCACCTAATATTGATATGATCATAGACCTCACAGCAGGCTACCAAATCTATTCAATAATGGATGGTTTCTCAGGCTACAATCAGATTAAAATTGCTCCTGAAGATCAAGAGAAGACCACATTTACATGTGCATGGGGAACCTTTTGTTGAAACATTATGCCATTTGGGTTAAAGAATGTAGGTGCTACATATCAAAGAGCAATGACCACTATATTCCATTATATGATGCATAAAAACATGGAGGATTACGTGGATGACACCTTAGCTAAATCAAAAGAACATAATACTCATATTGATGACTTAAGAAAGATATTGGATCGTATAAAGAAATTTCAACTCATGCTCAATCCCCAAAAAATGTGCCTTTGGGGTCCAATCAGGAAAGCTCTTAGGGTTTATTGTTTCAGCGAAAGGAATTGAGGTAGACCCTGGCAAAGTCAATGATATACTAGAGATGACTCCTCCATGCAACATTAGTCAAATGAGGACATTACAAGGGAGACTCCAGTCAATCAGGAGGTTCATGTCACAACTTGCGGACAGAGCACAACCCTTTACCAAATTTATACACAAAGGGGTCACGTTCAAATGGGATGAGCATTATGAAGCCAACTTCAGAGAATTAAAATACTACCTAGCTACTCCTCCTATTCTTATGGCACCCATCCATGGAAAGCCATTACTCCTATATATTTCAGCTACAGCCACATCATTGGGAGTATTTCTAGTACAAGAGGATGAAGCTAAGAAAGAAAGAGCAATCTACTACATCAGTAGAACACTAGTCTCCTACAAACTCAATTACAACATTATTGAGAAATCATGCTTAGCAGTTGTCTTTGCGTCACAAAAATTGAGACATTACATGCTATCACATACAGTAAGGCTCATTACCAAGATCGATCCTTTGAAGTATCTCCTAATAAAAATGACATTAATAGGATGTCTAGCCAAGTGGGTCCTCATTCTAAGCAAATTTGACATTGAATATGTGGATAGGAGGGCTATTAAAGGACAAGTCTTTGCAGATCAATTAAGTGAGTCACCACTCCAAGATGACGAACCTTTAAGAATTGAGTTCCCTGATGAAACAATTATGCATCTCACTGAGTATCCATGGAAAATATACTTTGATGGAGCTTTCACACAACAAGGCTCAGGAGTAGGGGTTCTATTCATAACTCCTCAAAGCTACAAGATACCCAAATCCTACAAATTGATGTTTCCATGTACAAATAACATTTCTAAATATGAAGCATTGGTAAACGACCTTAAACTTGCTATAGAGTGTAAAATTATAGAGTTACATGTGTACGGTGACTCCCAGCTCATTATCAATCAAGTAAATGGGGATTATCAGATGAAAGATGAGAAGTTGATGCCCTACAAACAACTGGTTGATGACTTAAAGAAGTACTTTGTCTTCATCACGTTCCATCAAGTACCTAGAACAGAGAATAAAGCTGCACATACTATGGCTACAGTGGCATCCATGTTACAACTGGAGGAACATCAATTTCGTTATGACTTCTTGGTGGAAGAATTATCCTATCCAGCCTTTGATACCCCTGAATACCAAGTAATTTGTGCTTTGAACGCCTAAGACCAATCTCGGTATGCTAAAATCATTGCTTACCTAACTAACCAAACAATTCCCAATGATATATCTAGGAACGAAAAATGAGCCTTGATTAGGACAACATCGTGTTATGTCCTCATTACTAATAACTTATATCGATGAGGTCTTGATGGTACACTTCTTAGATGTTTAGAACACGAAGAGTTAGATCATGCATTAAAGGAAGTCCACGAAGGTGTATGTGGATCACATTCAAATGACTTTTCACTAGCAAAGAAACTACTCAGAGTAGGCTATTACTGGCCTACGATGGAAAACAATGCTATTCAATTTTCCAAAATATGTCATAAATGCCAAACACATGGAAATCTCATCCATGCTCCTACCAGAGAACTCATACCATTTATCACACATTGGTCATTTCAGCAATGTGCCTTTGACTTGGTTGGACAAATATATCCTAATTCTTCAAATTGACACAAGTTCATCATTACGGCCACTAAGTATTTCACGAAGTGGGTCGAAGCCGTGCCTCTAATCAAAGCCACTGGCAAATAGGTGGCTATTTTCATCTTGAACTACATTATCTATAGATATGGGATACCCTCTTCAATTATAACAAACAATGAGGACCAATTTAAAAATCAAGACATTGACGACCTTTGCGCATAGTTCCAGATCACTCAACATTGTTCCTCAATCTATTATCCTCAAGGTAATGGACAGGCTGAGGCATTTAACAAGAATATTCTCAAGATCCTACACAAAACTATGAGTAAGTCTGTCTAAGACTGGCATTTACAACTAAATACGACACTATGGCCTTATAGAACAAGCATCAAAACACCAACTGGAGCCACACCATTTGCCCTAGTCTATGGCGCTGAAGCAGTACTACCTATTGAAGTTGAAATCCCATCTTTGGGGATATTGTTACAAGGTCTTGTTACTGATGACCGATACCGCATTGATCATGTAAATTCTTTAGACTTACTTGATGAGCGTAGGCAATAGGTGTTCGATCATTTGAAGGTGTACCAAGCACAAATGTCCAAAGCACACAATAAAAAGGTTAAACCATGATAATTTCAAGTGGGGGATCTTGTCCTAAAGGAGAATCCTAAGAACCAACCTAACTAGGAATAAAAAGGAAAGTTTGAACCTAATTGGTTGGGACCTTATGTTATCACTGCTACTTTTGGGACTGGAGCCTATCAACTAGCTACACCTGAGGGAGACCTCCTTTTAGATCCTATCAATACTCTACATTTGAAGCGGTTCTATGCTTGATTTCTGGCTAACCAAACCTATGTAGTGAAAAACTCAGAAAATACCAAAAACATCAGAAAATTGATCCTGAAGAAATCCAAAAACAGTGGAAAAATTCCTGAAAAAAGGTATCCTTGGTGAAAACCTGGCAAACAGGCACCTTGATACTACAAAAACATTCAAAAAAGAAAAAAAAGAAAAAAAATTGAAAAAGAGAAAAGTGCCTTGATGAAAACCTGGTAAAACAGGCATCCCGGTAGCAAAAACAATGAGAAAGTTTTGCCAAGTGGTGAAAACCTGGCAATCGGGCGTCACTTGTATTTTGCGCTCTATCTATCAATACATTGCTGATACTAGGCCTTCACGATAACACCTATGGTAAGAGTTGACTTTGTTTCCTTACAAAAAAACTTATCCTTGCTTGGGATTGGTCTGCATTTCTATCTTAGGATCGATTCATTCTGCACTGGGGGCATCTTTGCTAGTATGTTAGTTTGCGTCTACTAGGTCGTCCTAGGAGGGTTTGTTTTGTGACACAATGCTTCTTAATGCTTGCACCAAACTATCCCTTTCACAAAACTAGGATGTATCTTTGACAAACCACCTATCTGGCACAAACATTGCACTAACATAAACAGTGTTCCTAAGCACTACATTGGATTGCGAACAGAGACAAGGTTATACACAGACATGGGAACCATATTGCTTGAATTCCACATTTTGATTAATGAATCTCTACTGCGCTTGACAAATGAATCAATAATATTTCTTAATACTACTTAAACACACTTTGATCTTGGTTTGATTATGACTCTTTTATGTATCGATGATGTTTTAACTAGGGGGATATAAGAAGCTATGAGTTTTCTTTGATTGATTTTCAATTGACGTTTGTTATGTCTTACGAGTTACTCCATGATGTCTGTGCAAAGACAAAGAGTTGCCAGGACAGGGGGCATAATGTTTTCTTGGTTTTCTGCGTATGGTGATTATTCCAAATGAACCTATAAATTTCACCTAACTTAGATGTTTATGGTAAGAGCTACCAACATGAGTGGATAGCCGCATATATCTCAATCTTTGTTATGTGTAAACTACGGTGAGTTTGAAACAATTTCCTTGTCTATTTTATAAACTCAGATTCTCACTAGGGTATACGAAGCATAATTTACCCAAGGATATGAATTTTCAAGTTCATTATGGGTCCAATATCTTACCTTACATAGAATCTGATATAGTAAAAGGAAGGTGACTAATTTGTTATCCTGGCTTCTATGCCTTGATGCCTAAGTCTATTTCTAATATTGCATCTAATAAACATAGTATTTATACTTTCATAATATCAGTGGGTATTAGTGATTGTTGTACTATCCGGTGGTATCCATTCCAAAAAGTGCCCAATAATGATAAAAATGTTACAATATCTACAAATTAGTGACAAGTCCTAAGAGTCTGCATGTAGATGCCTTTAGAGATTACATGATTCATTTTACAACGAAGGAAATAGTATAAGGGATTTGAGCTCAAAATAATTTCTATTCTTGATTCATTCAAAATCCAAGTTAATTACATAATCAATGATTCCTGAAATCTTTGAGCTATCAGGAACGAAATCAAATTCACCTTTTAAACGTAATTAATTTGGTACCTGTGTGTTTACTTTTAACGCACCTTCTTTCTTTCACTTTTTCTAATCCATTCTTTCTTGATCTAACCGACTCCTACAAGTGATACATCATTCCAGAGAGGGATTCTATTCTTTTTCCTTCAATTTCATTCTCGAGGGGGCATGATCACACTATCATCAATCAAATTCTTGCTCAAAACAACATTAAAACAACTTCGTTATAAAAAACTAAAGGCATAATGGATCCTTGACTAAATCAGAACTATTGGATTGAAGGCTTCAGTTCTCACAAGATGGATATCCTATGTCTACCTTTTCTTAGATTCTTATTAAAGCTCCTGACAGCTTCATACTGAATTTTGGACGAAAACCAAGTTTGGAATCAGTATTATCAATTTTTGGACGACAACCAAGTTCAGAATTGGTATCTTTAAGATCTTTTCTTATTGAAATTTGTTCGATCAAGTCCAAATTCAATTCTACCAATTTAGTTCAATCAAGTGTGAGACTGATCTCATCAGGCATTTCATTCGATAGTGAGCAAAATTCTCAATCTTTCTGAAGTCAAACATCAAAAAATTTCTTTGAATCAATGCGCTGCTCGCACATCAATTCAAAGAGGGGCAAATGTAACCACCCTAATTTGGTATGCTTTGACCATAGACCCTATTTTTCCTAAGTGTGATCATACCCCCAATTATGTCCAGACAACTCTTCAATCGACTGGCATAATTCTTTCAAATCAAATTTAATCTCCTAAGTGATCTAATCACTAAATTTTATTAATCACCTAAGCCAATCAAATCAATTCAATTCAAGTCAATTCAAATCAAAACATGACTAAGGTAATTAACTTAAAAGGAATTAAATAAATCATAATTATATCTAATCACTTGCAAAATCCTATCTTCTAGCCTAAATTAATCTAATTAATTGGCTATAGTCCTAATTAATTATCTAAAGCAATCAAAATCTTAAATAATTAATTTCCCTATTTTTGAATGAATATATTAATTATAATTTATTTCATTAATATTTCCCTTAACCCTAACCTAACCTATCTCAACTACCTTAACACTGATTTCAAACTCATCCCAACCTATTCCACCATGCTAAGCCTAATCCTAATCTTAATCCTATCCTAACACACTTCCTAATGTTGTCACATTCCTAATTTTGTGATTAGGAATTCAACCCACTTGAGAAAGTCAACTTTCTCAAGCTTGACTCCCTCTAAGTCCACCTTCTCAAGCTTGGACTTACAGCTGTATGCAACCTAAAATGGTCGCCTAGACTATAGGCCCCATTTATCATTTTATCAATTTATCAAATTCCTGAATCAATGCTTTGGAACATTTTACTTCAAATCAATTTCCTTGATCAAATTGTAATTAATTCAATTATTTCAATATTTCCTAAGGTTTGGTCATTTTTATTCAATTAAAAGATTTAATCTCCCTTTTAATTAAATAAAATTTATCTTATTTAATAAAATTAAATTCCTCCTATTTAATTAAATAAAATTCTTCTAATTTATTTAATTAAAAGAAAACCCCTCTTTTAATTAAATAAATAAAAACCCTCACTTAAATTCCTCTTTGTTGAAAAAGGAAATAAATTAAATAAAAATAAATAAAGTCCCTTTTTCTTCACATCTTCCTAAGTGGTGGGCTTTTTGCCTCTTAATCATAGCCTTTGATTTTTGCCTCTTAATGTCTACCGTTCACTTCTGGAAACCTCTCCTTCTCATTCTCATATAGAATTTTTAGGTATTGTTATGCTGTAGGTTTGGAGAGCAATTTTGAAGGAGAATTTGAGCACTCAAGCTTGGATATTGAAACTTCTCTCTTCTTGTCTTCTACTTGCATCCATGACTATTCATGTAGATTAGATTTATATTTTCTTTCATAGATTAATATTGCATCCATATTTCCTTTCATAGATTAATCTTGCATTATTATCATTTAGATTAATTTCCTTTCATGCATTGCAATCATATAGAATAGATTTTATTTTCATGCATTGAATCTCTCATTTCATGGTGTACTTGCATGGGCACAACTAGGTCAATCTGAGGGCTTTCATCACACACCTTTGCACTCCATGACTAGGGAGCTATGAGTCGATATTTAAGCCTCATTCTTGAGAAACCTTGGATGGAATGACCCATAGAAGTGTGACACATTTTCATCACACATTTTTGGCGCCCACCGTGGGGCATAATCTTTCATGTTTGATGATCTACCTTTGTTTTGTGATCCTTATATCTTTCATCTTACATCAAGAACCTTATCTTTAGTTTGATTTGATCAAATTTATCAATTTGTTGTTTCTCCTCTATCTCATTTCAATTTCGATCACGAGGGGGTAGTACCTATTAAACTTCAATCCTTGATTCAACTTTATCAATCCTATCATTTGTTCCGCTTGGGACAACCTTGCTTGAGATTCTTATATCGGACATGTCAATTACTTATATACAACGGTGTTGACATTGTCTTTTTCAATCTTCTTATCTTTGTACTGATGTCAATTACTTATTTACAACAGTGTTGATGTCTGTGTTGTTTTGTGATCCCAAATCGATCTCACACTTCAAGTGCATTCTTTGACTACATGTTCCCAGAATGATCACACATTAGTCAAAGAGGGACAAATGTATGCACCCTAAAATGGTCGCCTAGACTATGGGCCCCATTTATCATTTTATCAATTTATCAAATTCCTGAATCAATGCTTTGGAACATTTTAATTCAAATCAATTTTCTTGATCAAATTATAATTAATTTAATTATTTTAATATTTCCTAAGGTTTGATCATTTTTATTTAATTAAAAGATTTAATCTCCCTTTGAATTAAATAAAATTCATCTTATTTAATTAAATTAAATTCCTCCTATTTAATTAAATAAAATTCTTCTAATTTATTTAATTAAAAGAAAACCCCTCTTTTAATTGAATAAATAAAAACCCTCACTTAAATTCCTCTTTGTTGAAAAAGGAAATAAATCAAATAAAAATAAATAAAGTCCCTTTTTCTTCACATCTTCCTAAGTGGTGGCTTTTTGCCTCTTAATCACAGCCTTTGATTTTTGCCTCTTAATCTCTACCGTTCACTTCTCTATAAAAGGAAACCTCTCCTTCTCATTCTCATATAGAATTTTTAGGGATTGTTATGCTGCAGGTTTGGAGAGCAATTTTGGAGGAGAATTTGAGCACTCAAGCTTGGATATTACAACTTCTCTCTTCTTGTCTTCTTCTTGCATCCATGACTATTCATGTAGATTAGATTCATATTTCCTTTCATAGATTAATATTGCATCCATATTTCCTTTCATAGATTAATCTTGCATTGTTATCATTTAGATTAATTTCCTTTCATGCATTGCAATCATATAGAATATATTTTATTTTCATGCATTGAATCTCTCATTTCATGGTGTACTTGCATGGGCACAACTAGGTCAATCTAAGGGCCTTCATCACACACCTTTTCACTCCATGACTAGGGAGCTATGAGTCGATATTTGAAGCCTCATTCTTGAGCAACCTTGGATGGAATGACCCATAGAAGTGTGACACATTTTCATCACACAACACCCCTCACCATGCCTCTTAATTTCTCCCATTAATGTATCATTAATGAATATTCCTCAAGCCCATGCCTCATTAATGCCTTTGGCATTAATGTCTCTTACACCTCATTAATGGTTTTTACACCTCCATTAATGACCTCTCTCTCTCTCTCTCTCTCTCTCTCTCTCTCATTTCTTCTATAAATAGAATGAGTTTTTGAGCTTTTAGGGCCCTTAATTGGGAGAGTTGAAAGCATTGTTATGCTGTTTAGATTACTTATGAATCCATGTCGCATCTTAGATTTAATATTATGCATTGTTATTATCTTCATTTTTAGAGTTAATATGCATGTTTAGTGAGCATTTAGATTAGTTTTTTATTCAAAATCTTCCATTCCTAGGTTGTATATGTCACTGATTTGTGCATAATATGAGAGCATGATTATGGCATTATTCAAACTACTCCTAGATACTAAGCAATAAATCAATTTTAGTGTTTAGCTTCAAACCCTTGCTTTTTATGCTTTTCCACTAATATAATGATCTATTGAAGTGTTGTGTTGCAGATAATAGGTGTACTAATTAACACACACACTTGGCACCTAAACATATCCAATGCAAGTGACCCTTGGCCTTCGCCCATCTACCAGTCCATTTATCCTTTCACAATGTCTCTGCCTTGCTAGACACTAGGGGCAATTCAAATCTTGCTCTTGTAAATATCTTAATGACCTGAAAAAATCCTAAAAATCCAAAACAAATTACTTAATGTCCTGAACAAATGCTAAAAATGTACACAATGTCCTGAAAAAAAATCTTTAAAAATCAAATACGATGCTGAAAAAATCCCTAAAAAGCATAAAAAGTCATGAAAAAATCCCTAAAAAACATAAAAAGGCATGAAAAATACTAAAAATTGTAAAAAGTCCTGAAAAAAGATCATCGCAAAAAAAATTCAAATATCTCAAAAATCTTAATTTTTTTAGAAATCTCTTCAAAATCTGCAATAAATTTGTATATACTTGTCTTTTCTTTTGCGGAGTGATCATCATGTTTGCAGACATCCGTGGCAGATTCATCATTCTGTGCTTAATGAAATCATGCTCTCACTAACGTGATTGGAATCATTGTGACTCAACATTCAATTTGGCTGGACATGTTCGATCTTTTGATCTCAACTATCGACTGATCAATATATCCAACCTACCAATCAATCATCCAATCAGTTAATCCAAAAATTAAGCTATCAAACAAAGAACACTTAATACAAGTAACAAAAAGATCATAATGGTTGTTGGCTCACATTGTTTCAGTGAGTGTTTTTATCTTTTATTGATTTTCTTTTGGTCATGTTCCTATGCTACTTAATGATATTATCTGAACTTATGAGAGTGGCCAAGATGGTTCACGATCAGTTTTTGCCTTGTCTTATTCCTATTTGATGATCTCATGAAATTTTGGGGCATGCCTGCTATATGCTTCAGGATGGAGAAGATCATCCTTTGTCTGCATCATGTTTTTCCATGCAAAAGGATGAATTTCTCGCTCTAGCTTTTGTGCCACGATGCGTTGCATCCGGTTTTGCAATATCAAAATAAGCTCTTATGACATAATTACATTTCTGAAAGCCAAAATCTTTCTATCTTACTAACAATTTTTTCTCATTTTCGCTTTCTGCTAAAATTTCTTCAATCAATCCATGCAATCATCTTTCTTTTTGAAAAATGTCCTCGTGTCAATTTTTGCCCTATTTTTTGAGGGGGCACACTACCTCCATTTCTGTCGATCCACTGGGGCTTGATCTTCTATTTTTCTTTGAGCCAATGCTCATAATCATGTTGTCTCAAAGAGGGGAAAAATGTAGACACCTAAAAATGGTTCACACCTATGTCCTCCCCTTTTAACATGTCTTTCATTCACTGGTATTGTGGCATTCTTCCATGTCACCAATTTCTAATATTTCTCACATAACTTTGATATTTTTAGATAAATAATTCAAATTCATTCCTAAACCATGTCAAATCATGCTAAATCAATCCAACTAAGATCTAATCCCTTTCTAATTGGTTTATGATCATTCCAAACTCATTCGATTCCAAACTCATATCAAGGTCTTATCAATCTCTTTCAATCAATCCTCTAGCATTGTCAAAGTTCATTGATGCCTTATCATCATCAATACAAGAGAACTGTCATGTTCGTCAATGTCTCCCCAGGAGCATTTTTAAGTTCATCAATGCCTTCTCCTAAATCATCATTTGAGCACATTGTCCAAGTTCATCAATGCCTCATCATCATTTAATTCCTCCAATAGCATTGTCAAATTTCATCGATGTTGTTTCATCATCAATCATCATTTTGAGAGCATTGTCAAAGTTCGTTGATGCCTTGTGATTTCCTAAACTATTCTAGAATCATCGGAATTGATCCTAATCCTTATCAATATCATCAGAATCCATCCTATTGCGCATTAATGCCTTCAATTTGATCAATAATCTACTAATTTATCCTCTTGGGATGAATGACCTAAGATTTGTCCCTATCTTTTATGAATAAATCATATTTATTCATTCTTTATCCTAAGTCTTCACAATTAATTAATTAATTGGATAATTCTAATTTATGAGATTTTAGAATTTCATAAATGCTAATTATTGCTTTTGTGAGGAATATTGATTTATTAATTGTATTAATTCCTCCTAATTTTTCATATCCCTTAATATGCTTCATATCCCTATTAATGTGCTTCTCGATTTCTTCCACCTTTCCCTATCCATTTCCCCTAATTATGCTTCCATTTCATATTAATTTTCTTCTTCCTTTTTCCTCCATTATGCATTGATTTATGCATTCTAATTCTGCAAATTGTCTCTTATTTTCTGTGAATTGAGATGCAATCCTCTCATTCAAGTTAGAACCACTATCTCCTAGTATTCTTGACATCAATTTGGTTTTCAATACTTGTGCATTTTTGTCATAGGAAAAAGAGAAACAATAATCTACTCTATGGAGAAGAAAGGAGAGCATCTGATCATCTCTTGAAGAGGGTTTTATGTGTTTATTGCATATGTTTTTGAAGTCCCATTTCAATGGCTCTAATATTAGATTATACAGGTTTGCATATTGTTTAGGGTTTTGTGATTACCTAGATATGCATATTTTGCCTTTTGCTGGTCATACAGATTCAGAGAAAGAATAGAGAATCAAAAGATCTATTTAACATTCAGGAGTGCATATTACATGTCAATTTCATTGTTGTATTCCTAACATTTTCAACAAGTTAAATCCTTTAACCGGGTGGTTTCTCATAAGACTTTTATTGTAAATTCCTTAACAGGGTGAACATTGTAATAGTGGGATTAAATTCTTTAACAAGGTAGTCTGTAATAGGACTTTAGATACTTCTGACAAGGTATCAATCACTCCTAATAGGGTGATTCACCTAGAAAGTGACATATTGTAAGCTCCTAATAGAGTACTCTTTTCTACTGCAGTGAGAAGATTGTGGGTGTCATCGCCACCATGAATTTTCCCTTTAACCAAGGGTTTCCATGATAAAAATCTAAGTGTTATGTATTTGGATGTATTGTAATTTCATTCATAGCACTTTTACCTTGCACTTACAGTTATATGCTTATTAGTTTGGAAGTTTCTTTTGTTACTGATTAAGGGTTTAAGGAAAAGTCTAACAGTTTTATTAGTCCTGATTCACCCCCCTCTTAGTACCTATTATTTCCAATGAGAATAAACAATTAGATGGAAGCTTTGTCTAGATCAAAATTTTATAGATCTGATAAGAAGTATTCACCATTATGAAATGAATGTAAAAATTAAGGAAAAGATGCAACAACATGTGTGGATGCATACTCTATAGTGAAAAAATGATGTTTCAAGGTTTTGAGTAGTAAAATAGAACATTAGCACTGACCAAATTGAGAGAAAATTGAGTTTAAATCTTCATTGTGAAACCACGATATAGTGGCATGTTTGTATAAAGGATGTACCAACATTCTAAAAACCATTCAAATGTACTCATTACCACACACCTAACAAAGGTAACATTAACATTAAAAAAATTAGTAATAATAATGAAGGACACGATCCAAACTTATTTGAAGGACATGATTAGTAGTAACTTTGGTTTCAAAAGATTATTCTAAGGACACGATCGAGTAACTATGGATGCAACAAATACCAAGGATTTTGATAATTTTCAGTCGACATGGAATCACCAAACTCAAGAGGTCTACATAGATAACAAAAAATCTCATATAAATAGGGGTTCTTCAATGCTCCTATCTGATCAGTGTATACCCATGCAAATTGCTAACAAAAATTTCCCTTTGCACCTCCAACTCAAAGATGATTTCATTTTGGAGGAATGTACTCACCAAGACATGACCATATTTGGTAATGGCCTGGTTCAGGATAAGATTGTTGAAGATTTGCATGATGAAGAGGTTGATAAGGATGACCTTTACCACTGTATGGATAAGAATGAGGCTATTGAGAGTACAAATCAGCATCAGGTTCTCTCCATAGAACAAAAACCTAATTATCCCTCTCAGCCCAAGAAAACCCCAAAGACAAGAGGAAGAAAAGAAAAGGGCACAAAAAAGTAAGAAATTACAGCAGAAATCCAATCCACCATGGATGATAAATTTGTATCCACAAAAATATTGACAAGGAGAATGAGAGGTTCTCCTTGTCGGCAATGAAAATAGCCTCATGGAATGTCAGGGGCATTAATGCCTCTGACAAGAGAGGTAGGATCAAACAAATGATTGATTCTATTCATGCAGATATTGTTTTGTTGCAAGAAACTAAAATGTCACAAGAAAATTTTGAGAAAACAATTGGAAAATGGGCTACTTGGTCTTATGTTCATAGACAAGGGATTGGGGCTTTGAGAGGCCTGGCTATTCTCTAGAAACCAAAATAGTTCAAGGTCAGATGGTTGATCGTGAGAACAAATGGCAACTCTTTAGGATGGCTAAATTTGATTTATCCATAATATTGATTAATGTTTATGGGCCCACTACCACACAAAATAAACAAAGAACATGGAATGCATTGAATCACCTTATACAACATCATAGTGAGTAGAATGTAGTACTAGGTGGCAATTTTGATGCTATTCTCAAGTCGTCAGATAAAGTTGGCAGAATAAGCCCACCCGTTAAAACTATCCAAGATTTTTCCTCACTCCTTACGGATAACAATTTAATGGACATTGTCCCTTTAAACTAAACATTTACTTGGACAAATAAGAGAGCTAACTTCACACAAATTGCAGTCTAGTTGGATAGATTCCTAGTTTCACAAGAATGAAATCTTAAGAATAATGCTTTCCAATCAAAAATTTTGTCTTTACCAGGATTAGATCATTTTCTGATAGGTCTTTCTATAAACAATGCAATAGTTGCATTTTGCCATCAACCATCCTTCAAGTTTGAGAGGATGTGGTTGCGTCACCCTCACTTCATCCCTTTGATAAAAAAATGGTGGGTTAGCTCTCCACACGTGGTTGGGTCCAAAATGCACCAATTTTCTATGAAGTTGAAACATGTCAAAGGTCTTATTAAGAATTGGAATGATCTAGTGTTAAAAAACATTTTCAAGCAAAAGGACATAGTTAAACAAAAGTTAGCAGAAATCTATGAGCATACTATTAAGTAAGGTATGGATAATGATACATATCATAAGCAAAAATAACTTCAATAGGAATGGGAAGAACTTTGTTGTAGGGAGGAATAATAATGGAGGCAAAAATTGTGAGTTGTGGTTGCGTGAAGGGGACAAGAATAAAAAATACTTTCATGCTTCACCTAAGAAGAAATGAGCAACTACCTCAATTTTCTCAATCACAGATATAGCTAATGGAAAGGTTTTAAATAATGCACAAGAAATTCAAGATGAGGGGGTTTATTTTTTCAAGAATCTCCTTGCACTGCTTTTGGACCTTCGCCAACCCAAGAACAACTCGACAAAATTCTTGCAGCTATTCCTACTTTGATATCTCAACAAGATAATGATATTCTTATGGCATCTTTTACTGTTCAAGAACTTCGTCATGTGGTCTTTTCATTGCCACCAGACAAAGCCCCAGACCCGGATGGGTATACAACACTCTTCTTTTTGACATGTTGGGATTTTATTGGCTAGGAGTTGTTGGGAGTCATTGAGGAATCAAGAAAGAGTAAATATATGTTGAAATACTTTAATACTACTAATATTTCTATCATCCCAAAAGTGAAGGAGCCAAAACATTTTACAGATTTTTGACCTATTTCTCTTTGCGACACAACCTACAAGATTATAACCAAAGCAATTTACCTGATACTTCAACACCTTATCCCATCCATTATCTCCCAAGAACAGGGAAGATTTGTCCTAGGGTGTGATACCATGGAATAAGCATTGGTTGCTCATGAATTCCTCCATTCCATCAACAATGATCATGCATCTAACTTTGTCATTAAGCTTGATATGATGAAGGCATATGATAGAGTGTGTTGGGATTTTCTCTTTCAATTTCTTCGCAAATTTGGTTTTTCAAAACAATGGTGTAAATGGATTAGAGCATGTATTTCAGGAGCATGGTTTTCTATTATTATCAATGGAGTTCCGACAAGGTTTTTCTCTTCCACTCAGGGGGATAGGCAAGGTGACCCATTATCACCAATATTACTCATCATAATGGCTGAAGCACTTAGTAGGACAATTCAGAGACATCACACCCTTGGATTATGGAAGGGGGCTCACATTGGAGGCACTAACATTTCGGTCACACACTCTTTATTTGCTGATGATACTTTAATGTTTGGCATGTCTCAAGTCAAAGAGGCTAGACAGATTAAACACATTCTCAAATTATACTCAGCAACTTCAGGACATAAAATAAATGCGCAGAAATCAAAAATTTATTTGTTCAACATGAATCATATCATTTCAAATAAAATTGTTCAAATCCTGGAGTTTTTGGTTGACCTTCTACCTTCAACCTACCTTGGTATTCCATTTTTTGTGGGAGAAAACAAATCAGGCTATTGGACTTTGGTCATTGATAGAAATAAGAGCATAGTTGTAGCATGGAAAGCTAGCTAGCTATCATTATCAGGAATAATTATACTCATCAAAATAGTACTCTCAACAATTCATAATTACTACCTAGCAGTCCTAAAAGCACCTTCTTCAGTTATTCAACAAATTTAGAAACTAATTAGGGATTTTTTAAGGTCAGGGAACATGAACAATGAGAAGAAGATCCCTCTTATTTCTTTGAAGGATATGGCTCATGTCCCGGGTCTTGGGGAGAAGGAGTCCATGATTTGGGAAAATAAAATAAAGCATTTGGGGGCAAGCTAGTATGGAAAATGTATACTAAACCTCAAAATAAAAGGTGTCAAATAATGCAATAGAAGTATCTTGATAATCATAATCTAATGCATGTTCTCTCTATTGTTGACCCCCTAATGGTTCAACAATTTGGAGCTTCATGATGACTTCTAGAGAGGTTGTGTATAAGTATGTGTCATGGGAGGTTAAAAAGGGACAAGTGTCAAATTTTGGAGAGACTCGTGGAGTGGGTTACCTATCTTGTTATCTCGATTGATCCACTAGGATATAATATTCACCTCAAAAAATACATGGGGTTCTCAACTCATCAATTATGTTGCAGTTGTTTGCATTTTTTCAAGAAAAGTCATATGGAAAGATCCGGATGATCTGATTCTTTCATTCCAACAAAAAGGAATTGTTTCATAAAACATTTTCATCTAGAGAAGTATATAGGTCCTGAGAAGGATGGAAAGTACTCTATTAAAGAGGGGTACATAATTATTCAACAACTTGACTCCAACAATGTCCCTTCTCGTACTTATTCATTTTGTTGGAACCATGTTGTTCTTCCTAAGGCATGGTGCTTCACATGTCTTGCATTAAAGAAAAAGATCCTAACAAGTGATAGACTAGAAAAATTTTGCATTACACAATCTTTTAAATGCTTTTTGTGTGATGAACACATTGAGACTGTTGATCATTTGCTACTTCAGTTCTCTTTTGTACAAGAGTGATGGTCTTTTGTCTTCAATAAGCTTCGCTATTCTACTCCACTACCAAATAAGATATGGGATCTATTTTAGTCTTGTCCATTTCTCTACCAGAATTCCTTATTTGCTAATATTTGGAAGTGCACCCCAACTTTGGTAGTATGGTCAGTTTGGTGGGAAAGAAACAAACGTATTTTCTGAAATGATTTCTCAAAAATTGAGACTGTGTTGGATGGTATTGAGAGGTTAATTTCAGAAGTGGTAAATGCTAGCATTCATTGTTGTGGTTTCAACCCAGAGGTGTTACAATGGGATGGTGTAGTTCTGAGGACTTACCATTCCAATAGGGGGGATTCCCAAAGAATGACTCAGTGCAAGTGGATGATCAATAGTTAGGTGGATCCCCCAGATCAAAATGTAGTGAAAATAAACTTTGATGGAGCCTCTCATGGAAATCTAGGGAAATCGGGAGTGGGTGCTTGTATAAGAGGCTCTCAGGGTAGTTTATTGGAAATCACTGCCTCCCGAATACCTCCAGGATCAAATAATATAGCATAAGCCCATGCTCTGTTTTCCAGACTTATATTGGCTAAATAGGGTGGGTTCACTAAAATCATAAATGCATGTATTAAGAGGGAGTATCATAATTGGAAACTTGCATATATTCTTAAAAAAATTTGGAGTGTTAGTAATAAATGAGAGTGGGGGGGGGGGGGTTGAATTAGTGGCCTCAAAAATTAATCCTTAAATCAACCTTTAAAACTTATTACAACTTTTAAGCCTCTGGTTATACTCAGTCCTACAAGATGAATGCCTTGAAATACTTATAATAGATTACTACTTGTCGGATTTCCTTGTTAAACCTTCTTCTATATGTATACCGATAAGCAGTCAACTATTTATCGAAACACAATAAATATGTAGAGTATACCGATCAATCCAAAATTACATATGTGAAATGTAAAATAGTAAAGTAATGAAACATAAACACATGACACATGGATTTTTAATGTGGAAACCCTGTTAGGGGAAAAACCACTGGGACCGGTACCCCAATTTTTCACTCCTCTGAAGTGAGCTTTGTTAGGAGCCAACCCTGTTAAAGGTTACAAACACACTGTTAGGTGTGACCTTGTTAGAGGATTTAAAAAATAGTTTGTCACCTAGTATCTGGCATCTAATGCTACCATACTTGATCAAACACTCACTTGGCCTATTAATAGGTATCGAGCATATCCAATGCTACTTTCTATGATCAAAATTTTTGATACTCCTTGGGATGTATCTCAATTACAAAAGACTTTTAAGTCCTGCTCGGTTAAGAGACTTCATGCTTCAATGGTTAAACTGAAACATTAATTATATGTTCACAAATACAACTTGAATTAAAGATTTTTAGATCTATTGTAAGTGCATTACCTCTCTGATCAATATAATCAATTCAATACCTTTGCTCCACACTGTTCCACTCTGTGATGTTGTCTCACTGTTCGTTGATGTCTACAGAATCTAGCTCTTTCCTCACCTTATTGATCAGGTCTAAATGAAGACTTTCTTCTCCTTCAGAATCTCTTTAGCATCTTTCCTCTTTTCTCTTCACCCCACACAATTTGTAATGAATTGGGTTTGTATCTTTATAGACACATTTCACCATTTCTTGGCTTTCTTGATTCTTGGCATGATCCACAATTCTCTCCAATTAGATTTAATGAAAACTCTAGTTTTATCTCAAAGAGATCTTCTTGCCAACTGGACAAAGTAGCTTTAAATCCATTACTTATCCTCAACTTTATCTGGTTGATTAAAACAATGATAAGTATTAGTTAAGTCTATTTATAACTCTTGACAGCTAAGCATTTTGTCATTTCTGAACTCTCTATTGTGTCGGTCAACACTTCAGTTAGTCATTGGTGGTAACTGACTGTTCCGTTAGTGTGACTTCAGTTGTCATCAGGATCTCTATCCTTGTCTTTTCCATTGGGCAACACTGTGATTCTACTCACTGGGTTACTTTGTGTTTTGCTCGTCGGGCAACACTCTAACTTTTCTCATCGGTAATGTTGTGTATTTGCTCATTGGGTAACACTATGACTTTGCTCTTTTACTCTGACCGTCGGTGTGCACTCCATCAGTGTATGCAGTCACTTAGTAAATACTTGACTTATATGCATTACTAAAAGCATAGCCTTTGAGTCATCGGTTCTTTGAAGTCTTTGGCAGTATGTCCATGACCATACAGATTATATCAAGTTGACATCAATGACAATACAATACATTAACTAATTTAATGCCTTGCATGATCATCAACTTAACATATTCAAACATTCAATCAGTTACATGTCATAAATCTCTCCCTTTGGAATTTATGGCAACATACTACATTATTATACTATACTATTACTAATATAATATGAAATATATAGTTTCATCAAGCTTTCCTAATGTAACTATTACAAATGTTTGGATTTCGGTAAGCTCAAATAGCTTTGATTTGATTCTTACAGCTTTCTTTCTGTCTTCAATCCCTTTACTAGATAGATGTAGAATCTTTCTTTCTCTGATGTGATGTGTTGTTCTCCTGTGTCAAACTCTCTCCCTTTGACTATTCTACATTCTTTTGATGTCTCTTGTCATCAATTCTTTTCCCTTTGTATGCACTCTCCCTTTCTGATTACATATCTCCCTTTGGATACTTTGATGGATATAATCTCTTTATCTGTATGATAATGAGATATTTCTCTCCCTTTGAAAACAATACCAAACAAACATCTTTTCCAAACAAACTTTTGACACTAATGCCAAACAGATCCTTTTTATCCATAATATATTCCTTGAATTTCCCAATCCATCGGTAATATCTCCGGTGCTTAGAGTAGATAAATACCTTTCTATGTATAGATGTATCATTTAAGTCCATCTCTCTGCTTGCATCAACATGAATGATATTCTAATAGTGTGCAGGCTAATGCAACCTTTTAGTCATTTTACTGACCAGTAGACAAGGGTCTGACCCCTAGTCTCTTTCTCAAGTATTCAAATGCATCCTTGGGTAGTGGCTTGGTGAATATATCAGCCAATTGTTCCTTTGATTGCACATACTCAAGTATCACCTCCTTTGCTTGAACTTGTTCTCTCAAATAATGATACTTGATGGAAATATGCTTTGTTTTAGCATGCATGACTGGATTTTTGGAAATGTTTATTGCACTTGTATTATCACAACAGATAATTACTGGTTCAAGAATTTTCATATGCATACCTTCCAGTAACCGTTTGATCCATGCAATATTTGAGTAGTTTGTAGCAACAACAACATACTCTGCTTCTACAGTAAACTGAGAGATGCATCCTTGCTTCTTGCTAATCCAAGTGACAAGTCTGTCACCCATAAAGAATGCTCCTCCAGTTGTGGTCTTTCGGTCATCAATATTTCTAGCCCAATCAGCGTCGATAAAGACCTTAAGTTCAAATTTGCCTTCTCTTCTATACCATAAGCCAGATTCCTCGGTATTCTTCAGATATCTTAGAATTCTTTTCACAACAATCATATGTGATTCCCTGGGATTAGCAGAAAATATTGCCACTATTCCTATTGCATGTGCAATATCTGGTCTAGTATGTACAACATACATGAGTTTACCAATCATTGATCTGTACAAAGTCTAATTTACATCTGATGACTTGTCCTCCTTTGTTAGCTTACATCTAGTTTCCATCGGTGTTCCAACTGGTTTGGATTCTTCCATCTTGAATTTTTTAGTACTTCTTTGATGTATTTGGATTGAGTAATGAAAATACCTTCATCTTGTTGCATGATTTGTAGACCAAGAAAGAACTTGATCTCTCCAAACATAGACATCTCAAACTCTTTGCTCATTTCATTTGCAAATGATATGCATAGCATATCATTGCCTCCAAATATGATGTCATCAACAAATATCTCAGCAATCAAAATGTTAGCATCAGTATCTTCCTTCAAATAAAGATTACTATTTTCACTAGTCCTTACAAATCCAATACTTATAAGATAGGAATGAAGCCTTTCATACCAGACTTGGGGTGCTTGTTTCAATATATACAGGGATTTGTGTAGTCTACATACCATGTCCCTCTTGTCTAGATCAACAAACCCTTCTGGTTGTTCAATGTATACCTCTTCTTCAAGTATTCCATTTAGGAATGCAGACTTGACATTCATTTGATATACCTTGAATCCTTTACATGCAACATAAGCAAGTAATATTCTTACTCCTTCTAGCCTAGCAATGGGTGCAAAGGTCTCTCCATATTTAATCCCTTCTTCTTGTGCATACCCCTTGCATACTAGTCTTGCTTTATTTATGGTGACGTCTCTATTCTCATTCAATTTATTCTTGAATATCCATTTTGTACCAATGACATTCTTGTCATCTGGTCTTGGTACAAGTGTCCATGTCTTGTTTGTCTCTATCTTCTCAATCTCTTCATTCATAACACTAATCCATTCATCATTATCTAGTGCAGCATTGACAGATTTGGGCTCATAATCACAAATAAAACATCTTGTGTTTAGATACTTACTTCTGGTTCTCATACCAGCCTTCTTGTCTCCAATGATCTGGTTCTGTGGATGGTTCTTTCTGACATATCTTGCAAGTATAGGTTCAACTCTTTTTCTATCAGCTTGATCATCATTTTGTCCTTCATTTTGTTCTCCATCACTTTGTGCATCATTTTGAGCAATAACCTGATCATCGATATTTGCAGCCTGATGCTCGGGTCCAATGATCTATTGCTTGGGAGCTCTACATTGTTGGTCAGGTAGAGCGTCAGGTTCTTCATTGTAAACAAACCTATTGTAGTCCTCTAGTTCTTTTGTGCTTTCCTTGTCATTATTCTCTGCAAATTCATCTATCTTTACATTTGCACTTTCAACAATTTTGTTAGAGGCTTTATTTAGACATTTCTAAGCCTTTCTCTTGGTGGAATACCCTAGGAAGATTCCTTCATCACTCTTGGAGTCAAGTTTTCTATTTCTATAATCTTTTAATATATAACATTGACTGCCAAAAATTTGAAATAACTTACATTGGGTGTGTATCCATACCATAGCTCATAAGGTGTCTTCTTGGCATCTTTCTTCAATTATACTATGTTCAATGTATAAACAACAGTACTAAAAAATTCTCTCCAGAAGAATTGGGTGATTCCTTTCTCTATCATCAGTGTCCTTGCACAATCAACTATGGATATGTTCCTTCTTTTAGCAATTCCATTTTGTTGTGGTGTTCTTGGTGAAGAGACTTGTCTTTTGATTCCATGCTCATTACAAAAGTTATTGAATTCATCTGAAATAAATTCCCCTCCTCTATTTGATCTTAAGCATTTCAATTCTTTACCACTTTGTTTCTCTACCATTTCTTTGTACCATTTAAGCATCTTAAATGCTTCAGATTTATCTTTTAGAAACACGACTGTCATCATTCTAGAGTAATCATCAACAAAGAGAATAAAATATATATCACCATAATAACTCCTTGTCCTCATAGGTCCACATAAATCAGTATGGACTAATTCTAGAATGGCATCAGATGTATGGGTTTTTCTTTTGAAACTAGACTTTGTCATCTTACCTTTTTGACAATTCTTACACATGATATTGTC
>MU225465.1:262319-288592 GCA_018584345.1 Thuja plicata
CTTCTTTTCAAATGACCTGTCATTACTTCTATCATCTTTTCTTCTGTTAGGACATCTTGCAACAAAGTGTCCAATCTCTTTACAATTAAAACAAACAAGTGGTAATTTACCTTTGTATTTACCTTTGTTTCTCTTCATTCTTCTAGCCATAAGTGTTTCAATTTCATCAAGATCTTCTTCACTTTCACTATCACTATCTTTTCTCATAGTGTGCTTATGACTTGATTTACTTATTCTCAAAGAAGATTTGAATGCAGACTCAATGTTTGGTAAGGCACTATTATCAAAATTATTCATCTCAAATGAAATTAGTCTTCCAATCAAACTGTCTAGAGTAACATTGCTATTTGCTACTGCTCTCATTTCTTGTATGGCAGATAATCTAATAGCATAAGTAGGCAGTAAGGTTCTTAGAATTTTACTTACCATTATATCTTCTTCTAGTACACCTCCAACTCCTTGAATAGCATTGACTAACTCTTTGATTCTTGTGCTGTACTGTGTGATGTTTTCACCTATTTTCATTTTGAGATCATCAAAATTTCCTCTAAGGCTTTGTGCCTTGGCTCTCAAAACATTCATGTCACCACCATGTACAAGCATCAATTTGTCCCACATCTTCTTTGCAGTATTGCAGGTTTTGACATCTTCAAATTCAACATCAAAGAGTGAGGAAGAAAGCTATATCATCATGCAGTTGTGCTCATGATTCTCTCTCATTTTTTCAACCGTTGGTCCTCCTGTGGGCAACACATATTCAGTATCTAAGTATTGAGTAACATCATTTCCAATACCTGATAAGTGGAGTCTTATTTTTCTCTGCCATGAAGCAAAATTATATTTGTTCAACTTGGGCACATCTCGTTTGTTCATCTTGTGATCTTTAGCTTAGGTTTTGAAATCTTCCTTCTAAGGACACAAGCTCTGATACCAATTCTTAGTAGTAACTGAGAGGGGGGGGGGGGGGGGGGGGGANGGGGTGAATCAGTGGCCTCAAAAAATTAATCCTTAAATCAACCCTTAAAACTTATTACCACTTTTAAGCCTCTGGTTATACTCAGTCCTACAAGATGAATGCCTTGAAATACTTATAACAGATTACTACTTGTCGGATTGACTTGTTAAACCTTCTTACGTATTTATACTGATAAGTAGTCAACTATTTACCGAAACACAATAAATATGTAGAATATATCGATCAATCTAGAATTTCATATGTGAAATGTAAAACAGTAAAGTAATGAAACATAAACACATGACACATAAATTTTTAACATGGAAACCCTATTAGGGGAAAAACCACTGGGACTGGTACCCCAAATTTTCACTCTTCTAAAGTAAGCTCTGTTAGGAGCCAACCCTGTTAAAGGTTACATACACATTATTAGTTGTGACCTTGTTAGAGGATTTAAAAAATAGTTTGTCACCTAGTATCTGGCGTCTAATGCTACCATCCTTGATCAAACACTCACTTGTCCTGTCAATAGGTATTAGGCATATCCAATGCTACTTTCTATGATTAAACTTTTTGATACTCCTTGGGATGTATCTCAATTACTAAAGACTTTTAAGTCCTGCTCGGTTAAGAGACTTGATGCTTCAATGGTTAAACTGAAACATTAATGATCTGTTCACACATACAACTTGAATTGAAGATTTTTAGATCTATTGTAAGTGCATTACCTCTCTGATCATTATAATCAATTCAATACCTTTGCTCCACAATGTTCTGCTCTGTGATGCTATCTCACTATTCATCGGTGTCTGCAAAATCTAGCTCTTTCCTCAGCTTGTTGATCAGGCCTAAATGAAGACTTTCTTCTCCTTCATAATCTCTTTAGCATCTTTTCTCTTTTCTCTTCACCCCACACAATTTGTAATGAATTAGGTTTGTCTCTTTATAGACACGTTTCACCATTTCTTGGCTTTCTTGATTCTTGGCGTGATCCACAATTCTCACCAATTAGATTTAAAGCAAACTCTAGTTTTATCTCAAAGAGATCTTCTTGCCAATTGGACAAAGCAGCTTTAAATCCATTACTTATCCTCGGCTTTATCTGGTCGATTAAAATAATGATAAGTATCAGTTAAGTCTATTTATAGCTCTTGATAGCTAAGCATTTTTTTGTTTCTAAGCTCTCTCTTGTGGTGATCAACACTTCAATTAGTCATCGGTGATAACTGACTGTTCTGTCGGTGTGACTTCAGTTGTCATAGGGATCTCCGTCCTTGTCTTTTCCGTCGGGCAACACTGTGATCATGCTCGTCAGCTTACTCTGTGTTTTTCTCATCGGGCAACACTTTGACTTTGCTTGTTAGTAATGCTGTGCATTTGCTTGTTGGGTAACACTGTGAATTTTCTCTTTTACTCTGACCGTCGGTGTATACAATCACTTAGTGAATAATTGACTTATATGCATTACTGAAAGCATAGCCTTTGATTCATTGGTTCTTTGACGTCTTTGGTACTATGCCCATGACCATACAAATTATATCAAGTTGACATCAATGAAAATACAATACATTAACTAATTTAATACCTTGCATGATCATTAACTTAACATCTTCAAACATTCAATCAGTTACATGTCATCATGGAGCATTTTAGATTCATTCTCAACATTATACCTATCTCATACACTACGGGAAGGGAACAAGATTGCAGACTACTTAGCCAATTTGGGTTGTGATGGGATAGATATAAAATTTATACATCCAAACAATATCCTGACAAAATTTCACGAGCTTCACAGACGGGTATACTTAGATAACTCACCACGAGAGGGTAATTGAACTAAAACATGAATTAGACACATCTCATTCTCGACGTGATGATATATACTATTAATTTTTGCCTCGAGCCATCAAGATCACTAAGCTTTTAAATGTCATAATGTACCAATCTGAGCCAAGTTGCTCTGGCTTCGAGGACATACCTCATGCAGTAGTACACCATGATTCAAAAAGATTAAAAGGTGTCGATATATTGGTGACATACTTCAAGATTTTGTCTCAGATTTCCTACAAATCACCATTATTAGTATGCATTTCTTGGAAGTGAAATGCAATAATTGCGATGGGTGTATGGTACAAAACACAAACTATGGTGAGAGAACATATTGGCTGCCAATTCCCATTTTCAATTTCTCCAGGAATGCTTGGACGTCTTGTACACTTAAGTGCATTTCTTAAAAAAAAAAAGGAATTAAATGATTGTGCTTTCACACATGTCTCCATCCAAAATGTATGTGTAGCATTCATTTTACCTTATGCAGAAGTGACTTCCAATTAATGCTCCCAGCTCAGATATAATGTACTTCAGCTGGTGGTATTCATGTGGAGTTTTATTTTAACCCTCTTTACCTAGTTTCATAACAAGCTTGGCAATGGAAAACCAGCTAGATGTGTGTGTTCAATGTGATGGTTGCACAAGATTCCATAGTGAATTGCTACCAAAAAACTATAGAAACTAGATTATGTCTAGTGAAGATGAAGAAGTACTACCTCCGAATATTGCTAACCCCATGTTGGATGAGATGTTTGTGTTCCACTCTACATCTATTCGAACCACCATAAAAATGATAATTGGGGAAGAAAATCTTGCTCCGAGGTCAAAGCAGTTTTTGTATCCGTCACAGGTAGTTTCCATATTTTTATCAAATGTCATGGATTTGATGTAATCTATCCATTTATTGGAAATTCTTGCCTTTAAAGTGGTTAAACCTCAGTTTTGGGAAGCAAAGAAGTTGCAGAGAGCAATGCAATGGTACAATTTCTTGTCTCGGCACGCATTAGTGGGGGGTTTGTTCTCGTGTCATTTGCCACTCAAGAGTCATTCATATATGGTCACATATGACAGTATCAAGAGAGCATTGGAGAAGTAGAGTTTTAGATATGTGAAGTCTTCCTTGTAATTGAATTGTCAAAATTTGGGCTATGAAATGGAGGAGAAGATAAAAAAAGGTGGTCGATGCACTGCAAAAACTGCTAGAAGTTTGAAACGTCTCTCCCTCCTCAAGCCCTGCTACTCGCTCACCTCCAATCTTGACTTACCTTATTCCTGGGGTGTCGGGTCCAAATGAATACTAGCAAACCACTAGTGAAGCAAGATGGTCCCCCAATGTGCACTCCTCTCAACCACAAAATGCGGAATTGGGTTGGAACGATGACGTGCCTACTTCTGGGGGTTGGGGAGTTGTGGAGCAAGGGTCCGGTTGGGATTTGAAAATGTAGATAGAGAAGATTTTGGGCTAGTTTACAGAGCCTTTGGGTTGGTCTCCCAAATATTAGCTGGAGTTTGTACCAAACGTGCCTGATGCTATGGAGGAGTAATTCGTGGGGATAATGAGTTTTGACAGCTTTTTTGAATGTTTATTCATATATGATGATTTCTCACTAGAATATTTGCACATCGATATATCTGTTACACCTTCTTCAACATGGACACACTTTTTTTTGTCTTACAATGGTGGTATATTAGTTTGCGTGGAAATCAACACATTTATCAATTAGCAATCAAGTATTGCCTGGGTTTTGAACAATATTGTAAAGTGAAAATACGTGTAATTAGTAGGTTACAGGGTGCAAAATTTAGATCTTTGTAATGAGCAAGGATATCGGGTTTTCTTACTGGTTCTTTCCTGATTGAGCTCTCGAACCAGATTATATATTATATATATATAGTGGCATGTCCACTTTTGTTTAATAATAATAATAATAATAATTTAGAGTTGAATTTCTAGCTTAGATTGTGTATGTTTTAGCATCAACGTTTCGGATCACACTCCGTGATCCATCATCAGGATATTTACATTTCCTTTTTGCTCTCTGCTCTTATATCCTGATGATGGATCACGGAGTGTGATCCGAAACGTTGATGCTAAAAAAAATACACAATCTAAGCTAGAAATTCAACTCTAAATTCAATGGATTGTGGAAATCTGATCGATTTAATTAAATAATAATAATATTCTCACTATCCATATTAATTTTTATCACGTTTATAGATTTAACTTCATTGAAATAATTGATGATTTTTAAAACCAAGTTTAGATCAATTATAAAGTGTCTTATAAGATAAAACATATATACCAAAAAGTTGAGGATTAAATCTATACTATGGAGCACACACCTTGTGAAGGGAAATTAAATAGAAAGGCCAAAGGTCAAAAATCATGATCTTTCGTAATTCATATGATCATAAAAGAAAAATAGGAATTTCAAATTAAAGTTAAATTTTGTGTTGATGGGTGCATGCCTTTATGAAGCAAGGTTAAAGGCAAAAATTAAACTCAAATTGTGCTTATGTGGAGTGTGCATCTTTTAAGGAAAATTAAAATTTCAAATCAAATATTGAATTCACATGTATATGTGCATGCTTAAATGGTAAAAAAGGCATGAAATATGTCATATAGGGGGGGGTGTGCACGTGTGTGAAAATTGACCAACACTCAAAATAATATGAATATATTAGAATAATGTATCTATTAATGGAACCATAACTCTTTAAATTAAGGAGGATTTATTATATATAGAAAATTTCTCTAAGGGAATCCATCCTTAAAAAGTAGAAATCAATAAAAGAAAGGTAAGATATTGTAGTGTAGTAAATTGTATCCTTATACAATTCCATGCTTGCCTAAGCCTCAATTTGGTTCTCTTATTTCCATGACCCCAAATCTAACTGATTTTGCTCAATATAAGGCCTGATTTCACAAGTATAGTACATTTGTTTCTCCCTCAACCTCTTTCCATCCCTCCAAGAGTGGGTTAGGGCACATTGTGCCATAGTATCCCTAGACTATGACACTAGACGCTAGTGTATAGCCAAAAAAGGCCCACATTTGAATATGATAATGGTCAAAATTTGTTGAGCAGGAAAATACTATCCATGTTGGCTTGCTTCAAAATTATTAACACATTTCCTGAGGCTCATTATAAAAGAAGGCATAAACCCCTCATTCAATCATCACACTTTTTACAATTCACCCTATCATTGAGTAGAAATTTCATCTATTTTCAAGGCAACAAAGGGGGATATCTAGTATTGAAGGATTCAAGCATTGAAGAATGCATCTATGATCAATTTCATATGTTTTTTCCCTGATTGAAGCCATACATGAGCTCCCTTCTTAGCATCATCAACCTTTAATGAAGGCTTCAATACAATGAGAATTCATTGGAGAAGGTATATCATTGTGATCTAATATTAATATTCAAGGTTTATTTTAGACATTATTGTTGTAGGAAAGGTTGAATCCTCTTGCGGCTTAACTTAGGCAAGCCCCTTTGAAAAAAAAAACATTTTTCTCCCTCTTGTGTGTAGGTTTTCCAATCTAGGAGAAAAGTGTTGTAGATATAGAGAGAGTGTGGATTAGGAAAAGAAGATTTAGATCCTAAAAAAGTGACTAGGATGTTGTCAATTAGTGAATTATTCTAGAACATTTTCTATGAAATTTTAGAGGAAGGATCAAAATGACATCTAAATCCATGAGTGATATCAAATTCAAAAATCACTGGGACTATGTCACATACTATTATAATCATGCTATTTTGAGCTCAAATTTTAGTGATAAGTTCCTCTTTGATTCGTCTTCTCATATACGTGTTATACACTAAATTTGCACCCTATTCAAGCTCTCTTGGTCTTGATAATCTAGTATAACATGGGAATCACTTTGATGTTGTGGGACCTATGCTAACTTGAAGTGAAGCCTTTGGATTCTAGGACGGTTCCTCTTGGATAATCACCTAATCTGCTTTTGAACATGAAAATTAAACTTGGAGGAAAAGGGATAGGAGTACTTGAAAGGGAAATAACTAAAAGAAAATTATTCTACAAGGTGATACACCGAAGGTAACTAAAAATATGACACAGTAACCAAACTATCATGAAGGTTCTCAGATCTAGTAGAACACACTCTTTCTAAATAGGCTTGCATAAGTATTTCACAGAGAGGTCTGGAATGGAAAGAGGCTATTGGAGGAAAGAAAAAATTTCACAGGCAATAACATTCCCAAGCAAAGTCAGACACAGACTGTGACCTACAAACAGACATTCACTTCAACAAATAGGCACATGAGTGAGAAAAAGTAGCCAGGGATGAAAAAAATCCATAGGGTAACCTAAATCAAATTACACACAATAGTACATAAAGATGTTGAAAGGAAGAAAGGCTCAGGAACTCTAATATTTCTCTAGCATAAGAAACTATATATATTTCAGTAAGAGAAACACAGATAAAGAAAAGCTTGAGGGCAGAGAAAATGCCACAGAAAGCTCATACAAAACCTGGATTTCAATGAAAGATTACAAGAAGTGAAGATTTGAGGGAAGAGAAGACGCCACAGAAAATCTTGCGCCAATTGGAAAAACTATGAGCTAAAAATCTCTAAAACTAACTTATATACATGTTCCTCTAGCACGCAGGCTCATGAAACAATCAATCTTAGAAATTAGGATTACAATAGATTTTGTATAAACAATGTAGAAATCGTAAATCTATAAATTTTTCTCATTAATGCATGTATACATATCTAAAATGATTAGATATATCCTTGAATATCTTTCACTTTTCCATAAATGCAGTCTAAGAAGTCGGCTTGACCCATCTCTCTGTCTGTATCTTGAAAAATCACGCCACCGTCGTGGGCTCTGAAATCAGATCTTTTGAATTTTAAATATTTGAATATGCAATGGTCATAGGTGGCATGAGATGATCTTTATCAATGAATTAGAGAATATTTGATCTTTCCTTTTAAAACATAGCCATCAATCTTTTATCTTACTGTGATTCCTTCCTTCATAATTTCCACTGCCTGACTAGCTTTTAACCCCAGGTCTTTGAAATCCTTTATGTTGCAAAGTTGGGATAACATTATATTAACCCTGAGTTTACAATGAGACCTCATGACTACTGCAAGATGAAAATAAGATCGGACGACCAATGCTAAGTCTCATATCCTTAAGAGAATATTCTATTTCCTTACGAGACTTGGCAACCATCATGATCTTAACCTGACTCACCTTTTACTTTGGGTTCCTTATCAAGACTTGGTGACTGCATAGTCTCGCAATCTCTTAAAACTTTACTTAACCATGAATTCTTATCAAGACTTGGCAACCGAAAGGTCTTTAGCTTAACTTATCTCAAACTCAGGTCACATTTTCAGGGTTAGAAAATACATTAAGTTGCGATGTCTCACAGGCTTTTGTTAACTGAAGGTTACGTTACAAGACTCAGCGACCACCATGAGATCAGATCTCAATCTGACAATCAATGCTAAATCTCGATATCCTAAGAGGATATTCCATTTCCTTGGGAGACTGCGTGACAAAGGCAATCTCGTAATCGCTGAACAACATGGAATATTCCTTTTCCCTTGCACGACTAAGTGACTAAAGGGAAATTGAAATGCGCACATGACTTAAAAACAACTTAAGTCTCTTGGAAAAGGTAATGAGAAAATGGAACAAGGCAAAGGCCAACTGGGGCATATATGAAATTTGCATAGGGTTTTCAATACTTATCCCCTTTTTAATGAATTAGGGTAAAATAGAGGGCTTAGAAACTTGCAGAGGATGAGGTAGAACCAAGAAATATGCATAATCTTACAAGTTGGGCTCTACCCTTGTGGGAGCCACATTTTTCTCCACTTGTAGCCATAATTTGTATGTAATGGGAAATTTTTGGGTAACATTCTTTGTGATTTCTGTTGGATGTCAGCCTGCTAGACATTGAAAACTAGTGGCCTTGACATTTGTTGGGCATGGAGTCATCTTTGAGCACGCAAAACATTCTAGGAGAAAAAGGATTGAAACTAGGAGGAGGAGCAACCAACTGTGCATGAGCACTTCAAGGAAAGTAGAAAACTAAACTAGAAAGCAAGAAAAAGTAGGAAACTAATTACAGAGCCAGGAAAACCTCAAAACAAGGCTTGAGATGGAAACCATTGACTGATATTGGCAAGGCATCTCCTCCAAGAGTTGATAATTGAAATGCATTATGTTCCTTGTGCTCTGTGATTACAAATGGTCCACCCCAAAATGAATCAAACTTTGAATGTCTGCCAGGCATAGACTTGTATTCATCCCACTTGAGGACTATATCTCCAACATTGAAATTCCTAGCTCTGGTTCTTTTATCAAAATTATTCTTAGTTTGCATCTTCTAGAATTCCATGGTCTGCATGGACTTGTCTTTTATCTCTTCTAGCTCCATGAGTTGAGCATACCTTACCTGTAAGGGATCTCCTTCTTCAAAGAGAAAAAATTGTGTGGCAAGGTCTAATGCTGGTAACTCTATTGAAATAGATAGTCTAGCCTCCTTGCCATATACCAACATATAAGGAGAATTCCCAATGATTTTCTTTGGGGTTATTCTATCTAGCCATAAAGCAGACTTGAGCTTGGAATACCAGTCTCTTTGATTTTCTTGCAAAGTCTTCTTGATAATTCTTATCAGGTTCTTATTTGTAGACTCTGCAAGGCCATTACCCTAGGGGTAATAGTTAGAACTAGTATTTAGATAAATACCATTCCTGACTACCCATTTAGTCACTTTGAGGCTGGTGATTGCAAGTGCATTATCTGATATGATAGAAGCTGGAGTGCCAAATCTATGAATGATGCCACCATAAAAGCTCAGAACAACACTCTCATTGGCCTCATTTAGTGCAATAGATTATGTCCATCTAGTGAAATAATCAGTTGCAGTTATGATCCACTTATGTCCTGCACTAGAGGCATGATTAATTATGCCTATAAAATCAATGCCCCATTTCATGAAAGGTCGCTCTGTTCTAATTGGTTGGAGGGGCAGAGTTGCAAGTTTTTCTTTTCCTTCAAACATGGCACACTTTATGCACTTCCTCACATGATCATGACTATCCTTCAAGATAGATGGCCAATAGTATCCAGCCATCATGATCTTAAAAGCAGTGGTCCTATGAGAAAAATGACCTCCAGAAGGTCCATCATGAAACTCATTCAGGATACTTGCCACTTGATCTGAATCTATGCATATTAAGAGATCACCATTATTATCCTTTCTAAAAATAATCTCATCAATCAACACAAAGGGGATATATTGTAATCTATAATATCTTCTTTTGGCTGAATCAAAAATCACAGGACTTTCACATGTCTTTAAAAAATGAACCATGTTAGGCAACCAACATGCTGCCTTGGCATGTTCTTCTGTTGAATGTACAACCATAGATGCATTATCTTGTTCTTGTTATTTCAGAACTTCATCCTCTATCAAATGCTCACAAAGACCTCTTCCTCTTACCAGCTTAGTGATTTGGATATCAATGTCATATTCCATGACTTTGGTAATCCAACCATCTCTTTTTTTCATTCAGGTCCCTAGAAAGCAATAACTCTTTGACACTAGGATGAGTAACTCTCAATTGTACCTTGATGTGAGTCAATAGATATCTGAAATTTTTTAGTATTTTTACCACAACAAGTACATGTTTCTCTAAAAAAGACTATCTATGTTCATACTCTTCCAAGCCTTTGCTAAAGAAAGCAATAGGCTGCTCCAATCCTTCAGAGTTATCTTGAGTTAATGCTATAGATATAGCATCAGAGCCTCCATAAGCATAAAGGATAAAATCCTTACTGAAATTAGGGTTCAACAAGGTAGGAGTCTCTATTAGAGCTTCTTTGATGGCTTGAAAATTATCCCTCCCTTCTTTGCTCCAGCTAAAAACTGAGTTCTTTTTTAACATAGTTGTCAAAGGCTTTAGTAAATCTACAATGTTAGGCAAGAAATGCCTGACAAAGTTAATCCTTCCTATGAAATATTGGAGACTTTTTTATGAGGTGGTAGAGGCAATTCTAGAATAGATGCAATCCTTTCAGGGTCAACTATAATTCCTTGTTTGGATACAATATATCCCAATAGTTTTTCTTCATGGATTGCAAACACACATTTCTTGGGATTAAGAGAAATCCAAGACTCTCTACATCTTTCATATATTTTCCTCAAATGTTTGATATGGTCTACTACATGTTTAGAATAAATAGTAATATCATCCAAATAGACCAGTACAAACTTGAACATGAGGCTCTTAAAGGCCATATCCATTGCCTTTTGAAAAGTAGCATCTACATTTGATAAACCAAAAGGCATTTTTTGATAAGCCATGGTTCCCCATTTGGTTGTAAATTCACTCTTATATTGATCTTCTTCATGAACCAGGATCTGATTGTACCCTGAATAGCCATCCAATGGTGAGAAGCATTTTGATCCAGAAACACACTGTAGAATTTAGTCCATAGATGGCAATGGATGGCAATCTTTTAAGGATGCCCTATTTAGATCCCTAAAATTAACACATAATCTTAGCTCTCCATTCTTCTTCCTGACAGGAACAAGGTTGGAAACCCAACTAGTATGCTTGATGGGGTAAATAATATCACTTTCTATTAATTTGAGAACCTCTTTGTGCATAACTGGTTCTAGCTTGGGATTGACAAGTATTTGCTTCTATCTTAAAGGTTTGGCATTTGGCTCCAATTCAATAGTATGTTGAGCAAGTACTGGGTTGAAAACCTTTAGGTCTTCATATTTCTAGGCAAAAACATTGCTAAATTCTTGGAATAATTGGGCATAATCTTGCTTTTCTGAATCAGTATTAATCTTCCCAAATTTCAAGCTTTTACCTGGCTCCAGCTCTAGATCAATGCAATGCTCTTACTGAACTACTAGGCCAACCTTACTCTTTTGTGCTTGGTCATCTCTATTGAAGATAGATTCCAGGGTTACAAGACATTTTGGCATCTTATTTGATTTAAGTTATACCACTTGGTCACCATAGTTCTGCATCAATCTATCTTGGTTATGCTTTGAAAAGACATCCTCTTCAAATAAGAATTGTATAATTTTTCTCATCATTGTCAAACACTTACCAATTAACATTATTACCAGGAACAGAAGGCCTGACGATCACTTTAATATGTTGTTGATCCCTTTCCTTTGAAATGCTATTAGGAATGTCATATTGGGATCCAACTGCAGCTAATCTATCTGCATTTTGATTTAATTTTCTAGGGATTGCAATAATATTGAAAGCATGAAAATATTCAATTGAATCCCAAAATCGAGGCTTGTATGCTCTCATCGTATCATTTTTGGTTGCACTTATCCTTCTTACTTGGATAACAACTAACTCACTGTCACCATAAAATTTTAGGGCTTTGATCCCTCTTTTTCTAGCCCACTCCAGTTCACTCACTAGGCTCTCATATTCATTAGTGTTACTAGTGCAAGAGAAGCTGAATCTAAAATTTGCATAATATTTTTTCCCCTTTGGAGAGATTAAAATAGAACCACCACCATAATCATGTCTCCTTCTAGCACCATTAAAGAATAGCTCCCAAACTTGGTTGCTCTGATCTTCTGACTCAATGTTTGTTGTGAAAATATTTGGTTCTATGAATTCATTCTCTTGTACCAAATAGTTTCCCAAACCAACATCCCAAATAATATTGGCTTGGGCTTCTGAAGTTATTTCTAATTCCAATTCATCTAAATAGATATCTGGGATATTTTATATCTTAGCATTTGTTTCTTTGATGATTGGGAAGTCATCACTATCAAGTGCAACGAAGCTTTCATTGAGTACATTGGACACATAAGGTTCTATATGGTGTGTTGCCAATGATTTAGACTTGATAGTAACCTTAGTTCCATATCTCATATGGAAAAACATTTGAGACCAGTCAGAAGAAAGGTAGCATCCTATCTTGGCTGTGAATTCCCTTGATAAACATATGGAAAATAAGGCAGGGAGGTCTACGATATATATGTCAAGTAGGATAGAGAAATTGGGGCTTTCATGGAGAATCAAGCTTGTGTCCTTGGCCAAACCTATGGTGTTTACTGAAGAACCATCAAGCTGTGTCACCTTCTTTTGGAAGCGTTCATATTTAAGTCCTAATTGGTCAACTACTTTCTTGGGCATGACAGAGCTAGTAGTCCCACTATCTACCATACAATTATGTACTAAATATTTTCCAATAATTAAAGATACATAAAAGGGAGGTGGTTTCAAATTCCTACCTTGTATACCATCTGGCTTGAAGTTGCTACTTGAAGTCTCCTTCTTTTCTTGATCAGTGTTGACCAACACTGGCTTAACAACTTCCTTTGTTATGGGCCGCTGAGGAATTACCTCTTTAGTCATTGCTTTCTTCAATATCTTAGGTCATTCTAGGATAGCTAAGGAGTCCCACATAGATATAGTGACATTTTCCTTCTTCATATTGTCTACAATGTTGAAAGGCACTGTGGTGTGTACTCTTTGGTGTGTCTTCATTATGATAGGCTCAACTTCCTTTGGAAATTGGCCTTCTTTGACTAGAATGATGGGGTTCTTCTTTAGTATGGTAGGAATAGAAGGATGTGATGTATCTACAGATGTAGTAACTTTAGCTCCATTTCCTTCTCTCTCTATGTCTTGAGCTCTTCTCTTAGACCGAGTGTTGGCTGCTATTAGGGATTCACCATTTACTCTATTGAAGTCTTGTTGCTCCCAATTAAAGAGAGAAGTCTCATTGTGTTGTGCTTCTTTATGAGGGACTGACTCATTAGAAGAAGCCTTTGACTGAGTATGTGAGGCATTTTGAACCATCAGTGCTTGGGTCATCCACCCGTTTGAGCATGTAGCCTGATTATGTGGCTGATTACAAGGAAAACACCATTCATTGTCCAAGACTAGATTATTTTGACTTGGAGCTATATCTCTAGTTGGATTTGCAGAGCTAAGAGGTGTGGGATTGTATGGTTGGAATGACCTCTGATTGAAGTTCTGCCTTTGACCTTGGTAATTTTCTTGGTATGGTGGCCTATTCTACTGATAGGATGGTCCCTAATTTTGATATTCTTGGTTGGGACTTTCAGTCTATGGCTGAAAGGGTGGTCTATTCCCTTGATTCCACTTCTTTAAATTGGTCAACTCTTTGGTTAGAGTCTACAACAGATTTGTCATTTCTTGCCGACTACTTTGTAACAAGTTATTTGTTGCTTGTTGATCACTTTTCATTGCTTGCAGTTCTTGGACGAAGCCTGCTTTGGATTCCTCATAGCTAGTACTGGCTTGAGGTGCTATTATAGTGGGTATGGGAGTATATGGAGGGATACTCAAAGGCATGTTTGGTTGAATATTGGGAAAAATAGGCATGGGCGGCTTTGGGGCTATCATGCATGCTTGGATTAAACAATTTTCAGCCTTGATAGCTATGTCAAAGGCCTGAGGCAGTGAAGTACCTCCCATGGATTGAATCATGACAGAGATATTGCTATTCAGACTTCTCAAAAAGTATAGGAAGGCATGGTCAGCTAAAGGTCTTACTGAGATAGGAATTCTATTCCATGTCTTAAGGAACCTATTATTAAAGTTTGTCATCTATTCTTGGGGAGCTCTCTTAATGGTTGTTAATTGCTCAACCAGAGATAAATAATCTGATTTATCCTCAAAATATCTACTTAATGATTCACCTATCGTATCCCATGAATCAATTGAACCAATAGCTAGGGTTCTAAACCATTCTAAGGCCTTACCTTTGAAAGAGGCCACTAAAAGCTTGGTAGCCACATCTTCTTCTGTGATATGATGCACACTACATATGGTGGCTACATCTCTTATGTGTTCAAATGTAGTTGTCTGTCCTTCTTTTGTGAAGTCAGGAAGAATTTTGAGTGCTTCCAAGGGCACATCATGACGTTGAGAAAAGTTCAAGGGACTTCCTTGATTGAAGGGCACACATGCAAACTGTCTGGCCATTGCAGAAAATGTTATCTGCTAGGCAAAAACTATGTGAGTTGTATTTGGGCCAGGTAGTGGAGCTGAATATTCTTGTAGCTCTCTAGTTAGAGATCTTCCTATCCTTCTTGAGTGGAAAGTAAAAGGTCTCCTTTCTACAGTAGGTGGTGTAGACTGAACCCTCCTTGTAGGGGATGCTATTTGAGATGATCTACAATAACTTCTAGTCAGAGGTAGTTGTGAGAACTCAGAGGGATTTGAGCTCCTTTTCTCAACCTTTCTCATAAACTTTTGAATAGGACTGGATCTTTTGTTCTCTACACCACTGGATTCACCAGATATTCTTATAAGAAAACCTCTTAAGGTTAGTCACTCTGCAGTCAACATATTAGAGATAGCATAGCTTGAAAGATGAACTTCCTTTTGTGGTCCCATCGAGTGTGCTAGAACTGTTTGTTATACACTAAATTTGCAAACTATTCAAGCTCTCTTGGTCTTGATAATCTAGTATAAAATATCAAATTTGCATAGGGTTTTCAATACTTATCCCCTTTTTAATGAATTAGGGTAAAAAAAAGGGGTTAGAAACTTGCAAAGGACGAGGTAGAACCAAGAAATATGCAGAATCTTACAAGCTGGGCTCTACCCTTGTGGGAGCCACATTTTTCTCCACTTGTAGCCTAAATTTGTATGTAATGGGAAATTTTGGGTAACAATATGTATTCAAAGTTGATATATCAAACTTATAGATTTTTGTTTATGCTTAGTAGTTGTATGGTCGAAAAATGGAGATCTTTGGATAGGGTTTTGAACAATGGGGATTTGCACATAAAAGATACCCTATGTATCCATTAACCACTTAAATTTAATTTTATGATAAGGAATGTAAATCTAGAAATGTTTGTAAAGAAAAATGAAATAAAATACATACCTCCAAAAAAGAATCTCCTGAAAACCCTGTCAAACGGTCTCAGAAACTGTTGATTTTTGTGATCCTGAACTGAAACTGTGAGATCTAAAAAACCCATAAATATTTTATGAATCTGGCTCAATTCGACCTTGACCCAAACTAGAAGGTTGACCTTGACCCCAAAATATCGACCTTGACCTGCACAGTCCAAAAAAAAATCTATTTTCGGATCCTGAAAGTTTTCCGAAAAGGGTATCCAGATCTGCACTTGAATCTGCTATCCTGAACCTGTACTTGCAAGAAAAATAGTTTTTTTTGTTGGGGGAGGATAGGTTTGCCTTAGTCAAGCCCCGATTTTGGAATTAACCTTAAAATATAATTGAAATTGCAGAAATAAACAAATTAAATAAACAAATTCACCTTGCATGTATAGAAACCCTTGTGGAGGATTCAAATCCTTGAATCTACAAGTATGTATGCACCAAATGAATGTAGAATGTAGAATGTACAATGTCTCAAATCAATTTATTGTAGATCTTCAACACCAATCTTGAATGGATCTTGGAATAGCAAGATGCTTTCATGGATGTGGATGGAGAAATCTTCAACAAGAGGGCTCCATAGAGCTTGAATCCTTCAATGGACACCAATGGATCTCCTTGATGAATTGGATGCTTGAAGGTGATTGAATTATTGAGGGTAGATGATTTCTTCAATAGATTATCCTTCATGTGCATAGGTGATCATGTTCTTCATGTGTATGTCCTTTGGTTAGAGGAAATGAGAGGAGAAAGCTTCCTTATATACAAATCTAGGGAACAATCTTCTAGAGAGGCCTACATAGGAGAATTGAATTCCAATTATACCTATACCTCTATAAGTGGACCTATATTAAATATAATTTCAAGAGTCATTACCTCGAAGGCCGAAACAACTGACTCAGAAGCGGGAATTAAATCTTTTCGAACCCCGACATCCAGAAACTTTGGGATCCTAAAATTTGGACCCTGGGTAAAGGTTGAGGTCAAACTTGACATAGCTAAGGGTCAAGGTCAAGGTCGACCTTGACCTTGAGGTCAAGAATCTCAGAATCACAGAGTAAAATGCCAGAAAAGGTAGGAGAAAAGTGGAAAATAGGGCAGAATCAGGGGGAAAATCCAGATCCAAGTCAAAGACCCATTCAAGGCATTTGACATGACCCCAAACCACTTACTCAGAGGGATAAACCAGTCCTAAATGGAAGTGATTCCATTTTCTGATGATACATTTAGCCCCCACTTTACCAAGAGTATGGACTCAATGCAAACTCTTGGTAAAGGAGATCATAAAGAAAATATAATCTTATTGAAATCAAAGGGACAAAAGAATCCTCAAGCCCCCAAGGAATCAAGTCTTTGTCAACCCCAAGATTACAATAAGAGAGACACCACCAGTCAAAGAGAAAGAGAGAGGGGGTGGCTAGCTCACCCAGTAAGATGTGTGTATCTCACTGTGAACCACAAAAAGGATAGGATGGCCCACCAAGCGAGCACTTGATAGTCACCCCATAAAATTGTACACCTTCTGGCAGCTTTGTGCATGTATGTAGTGCGTCTTCTGATGGCTTTTATGAAATACCCATGGATCCATATCCTCATATCACCATGGAATACATTTTTAAAATGCATATCTCTTGAGGATTTAGCAAATTATGTGTGTTACCTTTCGAGGATTTAGCATATTGAATTGTAATTGAATGTGTATCTCTTCAAGATTTAGCAACTTATGTGCATTACCTTATGAGGATTTAGCATGCAGAAAAACAAAAGTTTATAAAAAAAATGTATAATATAGAATGAGGGAGGCCGTATAAATTCCCCCCTCCTTAAGATGGAAAATAACATACTATTTTGTCATGTTAAGGAAAGAAAAGAACAAGGATAAAGACAATATCCATAGACAACACCTAGTCCAAGCCAAGAAGGTGATAGCTCCTATGAGGCCAGGGAAGGGACGAATGCAAAGAGATATCATGCAAGAAGTGAAAAAGTAACCCTTGTGAGGGATAGCACACTATTCAGTTTCCAAGGTGAGAGATTTACCAACCATGGAAACCCAATGTCAAACAAAAAAATAGGTTATGATTAAGGACATAGATCCTTAATGCAAACCAAAATTTTCATGTATGCTTGGATATCACATAATAGATATATACTGCTTAACCAAGAGAAAATTGGATCCCAGAAAGACAGAAAAGAAGGAGATGACATCCTTGGCCCCCAAGCATAGGAACAAGGATGAAAGGGGACCTATTATATTTCTCACAACACTATGCAAGACAATGAGCCCCCAAGGATTAGGCTAACATTGTTTATATAATGTGGAGCTCCATAATAGGAACATAAATGTTATTTAGAGAAAATAGGATTGAAATACAACTCATTGCCACATGATATATAAATAACTTTACTATCAATGAGTTGCCTAATATTATAATGTAAAGCTTGACATTCATTAGTAGAGTGATCATGGAATATATGATACAAACAAAAAGGAAGAGTCTTCAAGTGTGGACTGCATTTCTTTTTGTGTTTAGGTCTAGTAATCATCTTAGCACAAAGGAGTCTAGGCAAAATAACTTGGTCAAATTCCTTCATAAGGTCATCATGTTTTGAAGTGTTATTTGAGATGTTGTTAACATTGATGTGTTGTTAACATTGATCTGTAAGGGCATTTGAATTCCCTATTTATGCTTACCACATCCTTGACCATGGAATCCTTGTTTAACTAGTAAATGATAACTGAGACCATAACAAGAAGCCATATTAGATGGAGTCAATGGAACTGTAGTAGTCAGTATGTCATTACTAGTAAGTTGACAGATTCATAGTGGGTAGAAGCAACGACAAATTTATTACGAAGGGAATTAGAAGTAGAAGCAAAAGCTCATTGTTCAAACTCTCTTTGTGGCTTCATAAAATCAAGATTAGAAAATTTATACTCTCTAATAAAGGTAGGATTAAAATCGAAGGTTCCCCAATCATCTCCAGGAAGAGCATTAGAGGAAGAAGGATTACTATTAGGAATAGGAGTATTGCGGGTTTGAATATTCAAACAAGGATTTGGCGCATCATCCGCATGAAGTGTATACACCATGTTATTGTGAATAAACTTGACTTTACAGTGAAGGGTGGAAGGAACATCATGCATCTCATGCAACCAAGGTCTACCTAAAAGGAGGTTATAATTAAGAGGTTCGGGCATAATATGAAAAGGAGTATTCGGGATGATCAGACCTACTTTGATAGGTAAGGTAATGATGCCCAAAGTGTTCTTATCAATGTTATCAAATCCATGAATAGGAATATTGTCAAGTTGAATAGTTGAAAGATCACCTTTAATCACTTTGAGTATGTCCATGCTATAAATATTAAGCCCAAATCCATTATCAATCAAGGTCCTATGAATGATACTCTTATTGATAGTAATGACAACCATAAGAGCGTCATATTGATTTTGTACTTCTTTAGAAGGTAAATCCTTTTGAGTAAATACAATGTCAGGAGGACCCAGGGTAGCATGCATGCACTGTAAGAAGGCATTGATGTTGTCTTGATGAGGAGGTGGAGTGGGAAGATTTTCTATAGATTTTGCAAGGCTTCATGGTAGGTAGGTGAAGTTTGAAGAAGCTCCCATAAAGAAATATTGGTAGGGGTATTGCACAATTGGTTTATCGAATCATACTTCTTGCTAGGAAGATAGGGTGGAGGAGGAATAATGGGTTGAGAAGGTGGTAAAAAAGTAGGAATTAGCGGATTAGGTTGAGGGTTATTCCTTGTACAACAAGTGTGAGCTATCGAATCTTGATCATTGAAAGACTCTAAATACTCCATAGGTTTACCTTTGATAGTAATGCGAGGAAAACCTTTGATAGTCAACAAGGGTTTTGGATAAACCACATTAGTTTTCTCAACACTACAAATAGATTCACAAGAAGGAAGCAAAGAAGAAATCCTAGGATGAGATGAGGTAGGCTCTTGATTCTCCATAAGATCATCACTAAGAGGGAGAGCATTAAGGGATTTCATATCATTCTCCACTAATTTTCTCATCACTAGAAGGAATCCCAAATGGAGGTAAAGCATCTATAATGTCTTCTTCTTTCTCTAAAATGTCTACATAAGGGGAGCTTGTTTTAGAAAAAGAGTCACGATCATGTATGAATATGTCATCCATTAATAAATCACCCTCTTGTATCAAAGATTCTTCACGAGGAGGGGATAAATCAATGTCTTTATCCATAGGATCATCCCAAAAAGGAGGATCATCCACAATGGCTTCATGAGGAAGAGAGTAATCAACATCCAAATCCAAAGGTTCATCCCAAATAGGAGGATTATCATCCCTATCAATAAAACACATTGTAGGAGCACCATAATTCACTAGATCTTGATCCCTAAAAGGGAAAGAAGGTAAATTATATTCTAAAGTAGGATCATAGAAAAGACATATATTAGGAGAAGAATTAACATCAATCCTGAACTCATCTCCATAAAGAGAAATATGATGGACAGAAAGATTAAAGTCATCTTCTAGCTCTAATATAACCTTACAAGATGTATCATCTTAAAATGGAAGCACTTCCATGTTAAGAATGTTTAGCCCTCCTTAAGGGGTGTTTTTGACCATCATCATATTGTCCCCTCATTTCTGCACCCTCTCCTACTTATGTGCCTATTTAGGACCCTGATTGGGCCTCTCTGGGCACCATCCATCCCATCTGGCATATTTTCTAGGGGTTCTGACTCCCTGGGTCAAGTTCAACCTCCACCTTGACCTAGGTCAAGGTCGACCTCAAATTTGACCTGGGTCCCCCTTTCTAGTTTGAAAGTTTGTCGACTGTCGAAGGTCATTAAAAGTTCATTTCCCGCTTCTGGGTCAGCTGTTTGGGGTTCTAAAATGACGACTCTTAAATTATATTTAATATAGGTCCTCTTCTAGGGGTATAGGTCTAACTAGAATTTAATTCTCCTATGTAGGCCTCTCTATAAGATTATGCCCTAGTTTCATATATAAGGAATTTTCCTCCTCTCATTTTCTCTAAGTCTCTCTAAGCAAGAAGAAGCCAAGCTAAGACTCACTAAGTGCATAACCATCATCAAGAAAAAAGTTCAAGCATCCATTATTCTACATATTTTCAAGCCTTGAAAGTGTTCAAGTCTTATTCTCAAGAATTAAAGTTCTCCATTGAAGATCAAGGATTCAAGCTTTCAAGCGTTTGAAGGGATTTGGTTCAAGCATTCAAGATTCATCATTCAAGCCCTAGATCTATCCATCATGGTGGTGTGATCTTCCTTCAATATCCTTTGTGCATCGTCGAGACTCATTCATTCTCTCTTCAAGGTGGATTCCAAGCATACAATCATGGAGGTTTATGGTTTCTAATATTGAGCCCAAGCTTTCATATTTACATACTTGTTTACACTCGAACTACAGTTGCATATCTATTGAAGATCATAGCTTCATTATTAGATTTAATTCTACTACTTTCTAGCATTCTTTATTTCAATTATTGATTTCAAGGTTAATTGCTAAAATGGGGTTTGACTAAGGAAAACCCCTCCCCCAACAAACAAATCCATTTTTCTTGCAGATACAGGTTCAGAATAGCAGATCAAAGTGCAGATTTGGATACCCTTTTTTACAAACTATTGGGATCCAGAAACAAATTTTTTGTCAGAGACTTTTGAGGTCGATTCTTTCCTAGGTCAGAATTGGAAATTTTGGGTCAATGGTGACATTGACTTGAAGGTCAAAATCAAAACTATGTCAGATCAGAAAAATATTTCTAGGTTTTGTCTGTCTCTACATTTCTGTTCCAGATCCGGTTGCAGATTTTCCAGAAACTTAGTGCAGGCCCTCGAAAACAACATTCTTCATATCTGTAACATTTTAAGGTTAGTACTTTTCTCCTATCCATTTCCATTAAATTTCTTAATCTTTCTAGATCTATCACACATTCTTTTCTATAAAATAGAATTTAAGATCTTCTTCTTTATTCTTATTTCCAAATGATTGATTCATTTACGCATTGATCCTTCTTTTGGGGTTAATCAATTTGGATCCTTCCTTTGTGTATCTAAGGATAAAAGGAATATTTTATTTATCCCTCATATTTTCATACCCTACATTTTAGATGTACCATTTTATATGTTACACAGGGTAATACAAGAGAGGACAAAGCAACATCACACGCACTAAATAAAGTCTTTCTAGGTGTAACACCATGCAATGGCAAGGTAAGAGGAGGATGTTGTTTAATCCCAAAAGTTATAGAAGGATGTTTGGAAAATGCTTGAAACAACTTATGCAATATGATAACGAATAAAGAAATGCATAGAGAATAGATCTAAATATACCCAAATGCATTCAAATGAAATCTATAAGCATGAAAAATGTAAATGTTTTTGTATTTTTAAAGAAATGCTGTGATTTTTCATTTTTGACATATAAATGAAAGAGCATAAAAGAAATCTACTTTTAAATTCATATAAGATCTAACATAAATGCAAATCTAACACCAAAAAAGAAAGAGTTGTCTATCGCGGGTTCACCAAAATGTAAGGTGGGAAAATGGAGATCTTTAGATAGGGTTTTGAACAATGGAGATTTGCACATAAAAGATACCCTATGTCTCCATTAACCACTTACATTTAATTGTTATGATAAGGGATTTAAATCTATAAATGTTTGTAAAGAATAATGGAACAAAATCCATACCTCTGAAAAATAATCTATTGAAAACCCTGTCAAATGGTCTCAAAAGTTGTTGATTTTTGTGATCCTGAACCGAAACTGTGAGATCTACAAAACCCAGAAATATTTTTTAGATCTAGATCAAATCAACCTTGACCCAAAATAGAAGGTCAACCTTGACCCCAAAATGTCGACCTTGACCTGCACAATCCGACATAAAATCTATTTTCGGATCCTAAAAGTTTTCCGAAAAGGGTATCCAGATCTACACTTGAATTTGTTGTCCCAAACCTGTACTTGCAAGAAAAATGATTTTTTTTTTTTGGGGAGGGGTTTTCCTTATTCAAACCCTAGTTTTGGAATTAACCTTAAAATATAATTTAAATTGCAGAAATAAACAAAGTAATTGTTATCCAAAATCTAATCATACAACAAAATAGGCACTATAAGAGAAATTTGCATGTACATGTTACCCAGTTAACACTATCTTATAGGTTTTGATGATTTGCATTCACTTGCTACATTTATTATCAGAATTTCATTTTTATGTACTCCAAGTATTGATCAAATTATTACACATTCAAAATTCATCATTGATCATTACATTGTGCATTCATAAGAATGTAATACAAATGTCCTTTGATTCATATTTCATGTTTCAGTAAACATAGTACATTGCAAATCAAAGTAAAAAACTAAGGTATGGAATAAGGGTCCCATGCATTGCCTTGTGTTATTATCTTGTCTCTGTTGGTAGTTCTGTCAGGTCTTCATCTACATTTAGGTCACTCCCGAGTCTCCATCAGCATTCAGGTCCTTAGGGCAAATATCTGCATGAAAGAGGAAAAAGAACAATGGTTAGATCTTGATGGATCTAAGCAATGCAAGAGAAAATTACATACATCAGCTACCTACTTCTATCTGCATATCAATCTGAAGTAATAAATGTAACAAGAAAACATAAATCAACACTCACTATAAGGTAGTGTTAAAGGGACGTGTTTTGAAACATGAAACCTTTCACTTCTAATGTCTATTATAGTGTATGTTTTCAATTTTTAACAGGTCTGATATCTGATTGAAAGGAACTTAATATTGTCATTGAAAAATCTTTCTCATGTTTAGTTCAACTTGTTAGTCCATCAAATCACACAAGTCAACCAGTATTCATGACTGAATGTATTCTTGCATTCACTCACAAACACTAATTGGTGCATGTCATTTGATGACCCAACAAATTGAATGTTACTGTGTGTGCAAATGAACATGCATGCATGACTGAATGCAGAAAACAAAAGAAAAGGAGTGGATGTCACGAGCCCGTGCTCGAACTTCATTTTTGTTTTTTATGCAGAGGAATGATTATTATCTAAAAAGGATTACTGTTCACACACTGGAAGATCACATTTGAAGACACATGAAGGAATCAAACACATGAAGAAATCAAAGAGACTACAAGAAAAGACTGGAACAGAGTATGTGATTTCACTATTATGCAAATGTTCCAAACTTTGAAAGATGTTGTTATAGTAAGTACTTCTTTACATTCAGCTGACTGTTAATTATGCATAATGAAGCAATGCTAACAGAATCTAAGCATAAAGCAGGGAATATGAGAATTGCAAAATGGACAGAGAATTTCTTTATGCAGAGTGTACATCTCAGATTGAGGTTTTGAACAAAAGTTTATGCATTCATGTAAATCACTGTTTACATATTAGGGTTTCAATTTAAAATCCATGGGAGTCACGATCCCGTGCTCGAACCCTATGGGTTTTTCTAGTTTCAATGTTCCAAGATGTAAACAACATGATTCAAACTGTTATAATGCCCTAAAAATGCTCCAGAATATCCACTGATGTAACCTGTTTGTGTTTTTTATTTATTTTAAAAACAACAAGATATCATCTCACAGAAACATGTTTATGCTTTCCATATTTTATGGCATACAGCAGTAATGATGTTTTATTTTAAAACATTAAGACAGTGTAAAGATGCAAATGCAGCTATAGTCGACATCGAACAGTGATGACCTCGACATCAAACAACAAATAAAGATGATAATGCAACATGCAAAGAAGTTCATTAAATGAACAAATCAGAAATGACACTTTTTGTCATCATATTGGATACCTCTAAAAAAGCATCAGTGCATCTACAGTATATGTAGTATTACAAAGAAGTGAAACACACTGTTCTATTCAAAAAATCGTAAGTGTATTTATAACATTTATGTGTTTTCAAACAGTTGTATCAACATATTTTACAGAGAGAAGACAACATATTGTTCAGACAGAAATAAAACAGAGTGTTATAAGACAATAACTTTTCGAACATGCAGAGAAGTTCATTAAATGAACAAAATGACAGAGAAAACAACTTATCTGCAGATGCATGGTGTTCTCCCTCATGAACTCGAAGTAAAACTACAACAACTAGCATGAAAGGTGTAAAGCTTATGACTGAAAGATGTCATAGAGCTCAAAGTTTTGTATACCCACTGCATCTTTCAGTCATAAGCCTACATATTTAATGCTGATGGAAACCCACATGACAGTTGTTGTTGAGCAGAAAGACCAGATTACAAATGCAGTGGTGGTAACTCCATGTTACACAGCGAGCTGGGGATAAGTCTGAAACTGTGGCAGAGGATATCCATAGTTCATAGTCGAAGATTTCATGTGGTGGCTCCGTGTTACACAGATAGCTGGGGATGAGTCTGAAGTTGTGGGAGAGGATATCCCCAGTTCATGGTCTAAGTTCGTGGGTTTGACACCTCTTCCACAACTCCAAACCATTCCAAGGTGGCTATGGTGTCGTTTACTAATGAAGTGCTGGTACCAACAAACAGAGCTTCAGATAGACTGCAGATTCAAAAAACCGTGGTGGAAATACATCAAATAAATTGCAGGTTCATTGTTCAGTAAAGTATCAAAGCATAAGATAAATGCAAACTTACAGTTGGGGCTCAGGTTTGAGCAATTTTGAAAGCCGCGGCCTTCAATATGGAATGAAACTTCAGTTGCATTGACTGTTTTCTTGCATTCCATTCAACAAACTCCAAGTTTTCTCCTTACAACATGGCAGATTTTACAACTAGTTTCATGGTTTCCTTGCGACATGGCGGAAACACAGTGAAAGCATAAAACCCTAAAGATGCAAATGAGCCCGATAAGTGAAATACATTGTATTTTACTAGCTATTGAGTTCCGATTGTCAGAAGAGTAAATGCGATGTCAGTGACAGAGCATCGACATCTCTCCAGAATTGCCACATTGGTACTTTAAGTGCCACGATGACTGCAGACCATCTCTTTGGTGCAAATTGTCATGTCGATATAGCACATCAACTAAACTGCAATTACTCCCCAATGCTCAGCTGTGGAGTTTTTCAACTATGGTAGAGTCAAATGCCGATTGGTTTGAAAAATGAAAAACTTTGCAAAGTGGAAAATCGGGTTTTAAAAACCTTTTTCTTCACATTCGAATCTGATGTATTAAATGTAACCTCCACAATGGTGATTAAAGTGATTAAAGTGGGGGTTGTTAAACTTAGGGTGTTTTAATATAGTTTTAAAAACCTTTTGTTTTGGAGGGAAAGATTTTTGAATCAGCTATGTTGGCTATTTAGGGAGTTCGTTTTTCATTGTTGAAGGAGAGTCAAATTGAGGGGAGGATTAGTATTAGTGAATTTTCAAATTCCTACTGCTGAAACCCGTTTTCTTTGTATTCCATTATAATTACATATGTGTCATTCCATTGTTATGTAAGTGAATTTTATCATTCCTTGACATGATTCTGGAATTCATGAATGTAGTTTGCACACAGACTTTTGGAGGAGAATACAATTGCCT
>MU225465.1:293618-348610 GCA_018584345.1 Thuja plicata
CTGATCAAGCAAGCTTTATCTTCAGCTCCTACTCTAGTTAATCCAGATTTCAATAAAGATTTCATTTTATATGCTTATGGTGCTACTGATACAATTTCTGCTATGCTGGTTCAGAAAAATAATGAAGAACAGGAGCAGCCAATTGCTTTTTTCAGCAAAGGAATGGATGACTACGAGAAAAGGTACACATTTGTTGAAAAACATGTGCTTGCTGCTATCAAGGCATTAAAAAAGTTTAAACATCTGATTGCTAATAATAGAGTGCATCTCATGGTTGCACATCCAAGTGTTAAATAATTCTTATTAAGCAAGGATGTGAATGAGAAGCGTGCTGGTTGGATAACCAGAGTGATGGAATATGACGTTCAAGTACATGTTACCAACATGGGAAAGGCCTTTGTGCCCAACTTGCCAATGAAGAGGAAAGTATTGAAATTCCTCATAAATTTGATGATTCTCAGATTGATACAGTTCTGATTTTTGATTCAGCAACTTGGTTATTTGATATGACCAGGTATCTTTAGACTGGACTATGCCCAAGTGATCTCAATAAGGCCAAAAGAAGGTACTATAGATTGCAATCTATTCCTTATGTCCTTATTGATGGTGTTTTATACAAGAGAGATTATTCTGGTATGTTTTTAAGATGTGTTGATACAACAGATCAGAACATAATACTTTCTGAATTTCATGATGGGTCATGCGGTGGTCACTTTAGCCCTAAGACTACAACAATGAAAATATTGAGGGTAGGCTATTATTGGCCTGACTTGTTTAAAGATGCTTATGCCTAGGCCAGAAAGTGTCAAAAATGTGCATTATTTGCAGGTAAACAAAAGCTGGCAGCAATGCCATTAAAGCCTGTCATAGTTGATCAACCTTTTGCAAAGTGGGGTATGGACTTCATTGGTCCTATTCACCCTAATTCTAGTGCAGGTCATAAGTGGATTTTGACTACTACAGACTATTTCACAAGATGGACTGAGGCAATTGCATTAAAGGAAGCTACTGGACCTGCTGTTCTGAACTTTTATGAAGATATAATTACCAGGTTTGGGGTTCCTCAATCAATAATTTCAGATAATGCTATGGCTTTCATTGGTTTATCTATCACAGAATGGGTTGTTAAGAATGGAGTTTACCTCAATAATTCCTCAAACTATTATCCTCAGGGTAATGGTCTTGCAGAATATACTAACAAGAATCTCATAAGGATTATCAAGAAGATTCTGCAGGAAAACAAAAGAGATTGGCATTCAAAATAGAAGGCAGCTCTATGGCTTGACAGAATAACTCCTAAACAGGTCATTGGCAATTCGCCTTACGTCCTAGTTTATGGTAAAGAGGCCAGATTGCCAATATCTACAGAGTTCCCAGCGTTGCAACTTGCTGATCATATGCTGTTATTTGAGGAAGAGGACCCTTTAAAGCTCAGGTATGTGAGTTTGTTACAATTGGAAGAAGAGAGAAGAAAAGCCTTAGATACAATGGAACTTAAGCAGGCACAAACTAAGAGATATTTTGAAAAAAAGGCTAAGTTCAGAGAATTTAAGGAAGGGGATCTAGTGCTCAAGTGGGATGTACTGAAGAGCAGGCCAGGGCAGCATGATAAATTTGATAGTTTTTGGGCAGGCCCATTTTTCATAACAGCCTGCAAGGAAAATAATGCATTTCAGTTGTCTACAACTGAAGGAGAAGAGCTACAGATTCCAGTTAATGGAATACACCTCAAGCTTTGCTTTGAGGGATAGGTTTGTTTCAATTTTTTCTTTCAATAAGTGTTGTCCCAGCAATAGGTTTTAGGTTGTTTTGTGTCTAGGTTTTTAGGTTACATTTGAGTCTAGTTGTAGATGCATTTTCATTTCAATAAAATGCATTCATGGTTCATTTTTCTAATTTGTAAGCCCTTGGATAAGTCTATAGGTCATCTCTAGCAGGCAGACATCCAGCAGAAGTCGCCAAAATTGTTATCCAAAATCTAATCATACAACAAAATAGGCACTAGAAGAGAAATTTGCATGAAGAGAAATTTGCATGTACATGTTACCCAGTTAACACTATCTTATAGGTTTTGATGATTTGCATTCACTTGCTACATTTATTATCAGAATTTCATTTTTATGTACTCTAAGTATTGATCAAATTATTACACATTCAAAATTCATCATTGATCATTACATTGTGCATTCATAAGAATGTAATACAAATGTCCTTTGATTCATATTTCATGTTTCAATAAACATAGTACATTGCAAATCAAAGTAAAAAACTGAGGTATGGAATAAGGGTCCCATGCATTGCCTTGTGTTATTATCTTGTCTCTGCTGGTAGTTTTGTCAGGTCTTCATTTGCATTTAGGTCACTCCCGAGTCTCCATCAGCATTCAGGTCCTTAGGGCAAATATCTGCATGAAAGAGGAAAAAGAACAATGGTTAGATCCTGATGGATCTAAGCAATGCAAGAGAAAATTACATACATCAGCTACCTACTTCTATCTGCATATCAATCTGAAGTAATAAATGTAACAATAAAACATAAATCAACACTCACTATAAGGTAGTGTTAAAGGGACGTGTTTTGAAACATGAAACCTTTCACTTCTAATGTCTATTATAGTGTATGTTTTCAATTTTGAACAGGTCTGATATCTGATTGAAAGGAACTTAATATTTTCATTGAAAAATCTTTCTCATGTTTAGTTCAACTTGTTAGTCCATCAAATCACACAAGTCAACCAGTATTCATGACTGAATGTATTCTTGCATTCACTCACAAACACTAATTGGTGCATGTCATTTGATGACCCAACAAATTGAATGTTACTGTGTGTGCAAATGAACAGGCATGCATGACTGAATGCAGAAAACAAAAGAAAAGGAGTGGATGTCACGAGCCCGTGCTCGAGCTTCATTTTTGTTTTTTATGCAGAGGAATGATTATTATCTAAAAAGGATTACTGTTCACACACTGGAAGATCACATTTGAAGACACATGAAGGAATCAGACACATGAAGAAATCAAAGAGACTACAAGAAAAGACTGGAATAGAGTATGTGATTTCACTGTTATGCAAATGTTCCAAACTTTGAAAGATGTTGTTACAGTAAGTACTTCTTTACATTCAGCTGACTGTTAATTATGCATAATGAAGCAATGCTAACATAATCTAAGCATAAAGCAGGGAATATGAGAATTGCAAAATGGACAGAGAATTTCTTTATGCAGAGTGTACATCTCAGATTGAGGTTTTGAACAAAAGGTTATGCATTCATGTAAATCACTGTTTACAGATTATGGTTTCAATTTAAAATCCATGGGAGTCATGAGCCCGTGCTTGAACCCTATGGGTTTTTCTGGTTTCAATGTTCCAAGATGTAAACAACATGATTCAAACTGTTATAATGCCCTAAAAATGCTCCGGAATATCCACTGATGTAACCTGTTTGTGTTTTTTTTTTTTTTTAAAACAACAAGATATCATCTCACAGAAACATGTTTATGCTTTCCATATTTTATGGCATACAGCAGTAATGATGTTTTATTTTAAAACATTAAGACAGTGTAAAGATGCAAATGCAGCTACAATCGACATCGAACAGTGATGACCTCGACATCAAACAGCAGATAAAGATGATAATGCAACATGCAAAGAAGTTCATTAAATGAACAAACCAGAAATGACACTTTCTGTCATCATATCGGATACCTCTCAGAAAGCATCAGTGCATCTATAGTATATGTAGTATTACAAAGAAGTGAAACACACTGTTCTATTCAAAAAACCGTAAGTGTATTTATAACATTTATGTGTTTTCAAACAGTTGTATCAACATATTTTGCAGAGAGAAGACAACATATTGTTCAGACAGAAATAAAACAGAGGGTTATAAGACAATAACTTTTCGAACATGCAGAGAAGTTCATTAAATGAACAAAATGACAGAGAAAACAACTTATCTGCGGATGCATGGTGTTCTCCCTCATGAACTCGAAGTACAACTACAAAAACTAGCATGAAAGGTGTAAAGCTTATGACTGAAAGATGTCATAGAGCTCAAAGTTTTGTATACCCACTGCATCTTTCAGTCATAAGCCTACATATTTAATGCTGATGGAAACCCACATGACAGTTGTTGTCGAGCAGAAAGACCAGATTACAAATGCAGTGGTGGTAACTCCATGTTACACAGCGAGCTGGGGATAAGTCTGAAACTGTGGCAGAGGATATCCATAGTTCATAGTCGAAGAGTTCATGTGGTGGCTCCATGTTACACAGACAGCTGGGGATGAGTCTAAAGTTGTGGGCGAGGATATCCCCAGTTCATGGTCTAAGTTCATGGGTTTGACACCTCTGAGCTCCAAACCATTCCAAGGTGGCCGTGGTGTCGTTTACTAATGAAGTGGTGGTACCAACAAACAGAGCTTCAGATAGACTGTAGATTCAAAAAACCGTGGTGGAAATACATCAAATAAACTGCAGGTTCATTATTCAGCACCATATTTTATGGCACGATATCAGCAAAGTATCAAAGCACAAGATAAATGCAAACTTACAGTTGGGGCTCAGGTTTGAGCAAGTTTGAAAGCCGCGGCCTTCAATATGGAATGAAACTTCAGTTGCATTGACTATTTTCTTGCATTCCATTCAACAAACTCCAAGTTTTCTCCTTACAACATGACAGATTTTACAACTAGTTTCATGGTTTCCTTGCGACATGGCGGCAACACAGTGAAAGCATAAAACCCTAAAGATGCAAATGAGCACGGTAAGTGAAATACATTGTATTTTACTAGCTATTGAGTTCCGATTGTCAGAAGAGTAAATGCGATGTCAGTGACAGATCATTGACATCTCTCCTGAATTGCCACATTGGTACTTTAAGTGCCACGATGACTGCAGGCCATCTCTTTGGTGAAAATTGTCATGTCGATACAGCACATCAACTAAACTGTAGTTACTCCCCAATGCTCGGCTGTGGAGTTTTTCAACTATGGTGGAGTCAAATGCCGATTGGTTTGAAAAATGAAAAACTTTGCAAAGTGGAAAAACGGGTTTTAAAAACCTTTTTCTTCACATTCAAATCTGATGTATTAAATGTAACCTCCACAATGGTGATTAAAGTGATTCAAGTGGGGGTTGTTAAAATTAGGGTGTTTTAATATAGTTTCAAAAACCTTATGTTTTGGAGGGAAAGATTTTTGAATCAGCCATGTTGGCTATTTAAGGAGTTCATTTTTCATTGTTGAAGGAGAGTCAAATTGAGGGGAGGATTAGTATTAGTGAATTTTCGAATTCCTATTGCTGAAACCCGTTTTCTTTTTATTCCATTATAATTACATATGTGTCATTCCATTGTTATGTAAGTGAATTTTATCATTCCTTGACATGATTCTGGAATTCATGAATGTAGTTTGCACACAGACTTTTGGAGGAGAATACAATTGCCTTACATACTCATATCTCTTGTTGTGATCATTGTTCAAAGTTCCTGTTTTTAGTTTTCTGCATATAAGAGTAATGCTTTTGCAAGGATATAGTAGTGAATTATAGCAATTCCTATTCTATATTGCAGAAATATAAGCCTTTTGTGGAAAGTGTATGTTGTTAATGGGAGGAGTATTGCTTGTGGTGAAAACCCTAGTTATTCATTTTCAATTAACCTATGTATTGATCAGTGAATGATAACTAAAGATCCACCAGGATATGATAAGTATAAGTCAGTTTGAAAATTCATAAAAGAGTCTAATTATCCTTGGTGTATCACCTTTCTATTATGCAAGTTTAAGTTACAAACCTCTTTTCTCTTTTCCCAGTTCAGTTTTTCAATCAGGAAGTGATATACCATATTTTATAGGAGCCAGCCTAGAATCCAGAGATTCCTCTTCACTCATAGCCTACCCATAGCTAGAAGAGGTTTCCATGGTTAGGATGGAACTGTCGTGTAGCCCTAATGCCTGAGTTAGGGTGACAATTCTAAACCTGAACAGTAACTAAACAAATTCACCTTGCATGTATAGAAACCCTTGCGGAGGATTCAAATCCTTGAATCCACAAGTATGTATGCAACAAATGAATGTAGAATGTAGAATGTAGGATTTAAGATGTCTCAAATAAATTTCTTATAGATCTTCAACACCAATCTGGAATGGATCTTGGAATAGGAAGATGCTTGCATGGATGTGGATGGAGAAATCTTCAACAAGAGGGCTCCATAGAGCTTGAATCCTTCAATGGCTACCAATGGACCTCCTTGATGAATTCGATGCTTGTAATTGCTTGAATTATTGAGGGTAGATGATTTATTTAATAGATTATCCTTCATGTGCATAGGTGATCATGTTCTTCATATGTATGTCCTTTGGTTAGAGGAAATGAGAGGATAAAGCTTCCTTATATACAAATCTAGGGAACAATCTTCTAGAGAGGCCTACATAGGATAATTGAATTCCAATTATACCTATACCTCTAGAAGTGGACCTATAATAAATATAATTTCAAGATTCATTGCCTCGAAGGCCAAAACAGCCGACTTGGAAGCAGGAATTAAATCTTTCCGAACCCCGACATCCATAAACTTTGGGATCCTAAAATTTGGACCATGGGTAAAGGTTGAGGTCAACCTTGACATAGGTAAGGGTCAAGGTCAACCTTGACCTAGGTTAGGGTCAAGGTTGACCTTGACCCTGAGGTCGAGAATCTCAGAATCACAAAGTAGAATGCCAGAAAAGGCAGGAGAAAAGTGGAAAATATGGCAGAATCAAGGGGAAAAGCCAGTTCTAAGTCAAAGACCCATTCAAGGCATTTTAAATGACCCCAAAACACTTACTCTGAGGGATAAACCAGTCCTAAATGGAAGTGATTCCATTTTTCAATGATACATTTAGCCCCCACTTTAGCAAGAGTATGGACTTGATGCAAACTCTTGGTAAAGGAGATCATAAAGAAAAAATAATCTTATTGAAATCAAAGGGACAAAAGAATCCTCAAGCCCCCAAGGACTCAATTCTTTATCAACCCAAAGATTACAATAAGAGAGACGTCACCATTAAAAGAGAAAGAGAGAGGGGGTGGCTAGCTCACCCAGTAAGATGTGTATTTGGGCCAGGTAGTGGAGCTGAATATTCTTGTAGCTCTCTAGTTAGAGATCTTCCTATCCTTCTTTAGTGGAAAGGAAAAGGTGTCCTTTCTGCATTAGGTGGTGTAGACTGAACCCTCCTTGTAGGGAATTCTATTTGAGATGATTTGCAATAACTTCTAGTCAGAGACAGTTGTGAGAACTCAGAGGGATTTGAATTCCTTGTCTCAACCTTTCTCATAAAATTTTGAACAGGACAAGATCTTTTGTTCTCTACACCAGTGGATTCACCAGATACGCTTATAAGAAAACCTCTTAAGGTTAGTCACTATGCGGTCAGTATATAAGAGATAGCATAGCTTGAAAGATGAACTTCCTTTTGTGGTCCCACCGAGTGTGCCAGAACTATTATACACTAAATTTGCACCCTATTCAAGCTCTAGTGGTCTTGATAATCTAGTATAATATATCAAATTTGCGTAGGGTTTTCAATACTTATCCCCTTCTTAATGAATTAGGGTAAAACAAAGGGCTTAGAAACTTGCAAAGGATGAGGTAGAACCAAGAAATATGTAGAATCTTACAAGCTGGGCTCTACCCTTGTGGGAGCCACATTTTTCTCCACTTATAGCCATAATTTGTATGTAATGGGAAATTTTGGGTAACAATATGTATTCAAAGTTGATATATCAAACTTATAGATTTTGGTTTATGCTTAGTAGTTGTACGGTGAGAAAATGGAGATCTTTAGATAGGGTTTTGAACAATGGAGATTTGCACATAAAAGATACCCTATGTATCCATTAACCACTTACATTTAATTTTTATGATAAGGAATGTAAATCTGGAAATGTTTGTAAAAAATAATGGAATAAAGTACATACCTCCAAAAAAGAATCTGCTGAAAACCCTGTCAAACAGTCTCAGAAACTGTTGATTTTCGTAATCCTGAACTGAAACTGTGAGATCTAAAAAACCTATAAATATTTTCTAGATCTGGCTCAGGTCAACCTTGACCCAAACTAGAAGGTCGACCTTGACCCCAAAATATTGACCTTGACCTGCACAGTCCGACAAAAACTTTGTTTTCAGATCCCAAAAGTTTTCTGAAAAGGGTATCCAGATCTGCACTTGAATCTGCTGTCCCAAACCTGTACCTACAAGAAAAATAGTTTTTTTTGTTGGGGGGGGGGGGGGGGGGGGGGGGTTNGGGGGGGGATAGGTTTTCCTTAGTCAAACCCTGGTTTTGGAATTAACCTTAAAATATAATTGAAATTGAAAAAATAAACAAATTCACCTTGCATGTATAGAAACCCTTGTGGAGGATTCCTTGAATCTACAAGTATGTATGCACCAAATGAATGTAGAATGTAGAATGTAGGATGTAGGATGTAGGATGTCTCAAATAAATTTATTGTAGATCTTCAACACCAATCTTGAATGGATCTTGGAATAGGAAGATGCTTGCATGGATGTGGATGGATAAATCTTCAACAAGAGGGCTCCATAGAGCTTGAATCCTTCAATGGCCACCAATGGATCTCCTTGATGAATTGGATGCTTGAAGGTGATTGAATTCTTGAGGGTAGATGATTTCTTTAATAGATTATCCTTCATGTGCATAGGTGATCATGTTCTTCATGTGTATGTCCTTTGGTTAGAGGAAATGAGAGGAGAAAGCTTCCTTATATACAAATCTAGGGAAAAATATTCTAGAGAGGCCTAAATAGGATAATTAAATTAAAATTAGACCTATAACTCTAGAAGTGGACCTATATTAAATATAATTTCAAGATTCATTTCCTTGAAGGCTGAAACACCCGACCTGGAAGCGGGAATTATATCTTTCTGAACCCCGGCATCTGAAAACTTTGGGATCCTAAAATTTGGACCCTGGGTCAAGGTTGAGGTCAACCTTGACCTAGGTCAGGGTTGAGGTCGAAGTTGAACTAGGTCAGGGTCGAGGTCAACCTTGGCATAGGTCAGGGTTGAGGTCCACCTTGACCCAGAAGGTCAACCTTGACCCTGAGGTCAAGAATCTCAAAATCATAGAGCAGAATGCCAGAAAAGGTAGGAGAAAAGTGGAAAATAGGGCAGAATCAGGGGAAAAGCCAGATCCAAGTCAAATACCCATTCAAGGCATTTGACATGACCCCAAACCACTTACTCTAAGGGCTAAACCATTCCTAAATGGAAGTGCTTCCATTTTTCAATGATACAGTAGTATGTAATTTAATGTACCTTTTCACCTAGTTCTTGTTGGATTTTATCCAATCAAATCAACACAAAAATGAATGATTCCATTACAAAAATTAATTTATGTCCAACTCTTACCTAACCCAAATGATTTAAAGTTTGACCAATTGGATGATTCCTTAATGAAATGATCAATGAGAGTGGGTTTGGTCTCTAGTTTGCATGTTTAGGCTAGTGATCCTCGTTTCATTTCAGTGATCTTGACATATCATGCTCTATATATGTAATTTGGACATTTAGATATGAGTTTTATTGCATTTTCTTATGTGCTTTGAGTGCTTAAATAAGTGTTTAATTAATCATTTCATTGCTATATTACATTATTTAACCATTTATTTCATTATAATTATTCCAAATTACTACATGGCAGTTTTAAAAGCTCCTTCTTTGGTTATTCAACAAACTCAAAAGTTAATTAGAGGATTTTTATGGACGGGAAATATGAATGAGGAAAATAAAGTTCCTCTTACATCATTATAGGATATGGCTCATGTTCCAGCACATGGGGGGGGGGGGGGGGGGGGGGGNGGTAGGAGTGCATGATTTGGAAAAAAGAAATAGAGCTTCTGGTGGTAAGTTAGTATGACAAATGTATTCTAAGCCACAAAATAAATGGTGTCAAATAATGCAACAAAAATATTTGGATAACAATACCCCATCTAGATTTTTTTCAATTTTAGATCCTCCAAAAGGTTCTATTATTTGGGACTTTATGATGTCATCAAGAGATATTGTGATTAAGTATGTGTCTTGGGAGGTTAATAGTGAAGATGCAGTCAAGTTTTGGAGAGATTAATGGAATGGTCATCCACCTCTCATCTCTTCATTGAATTTTCATGACATCATTTTGGCCTCAGAGGATTCTTGGGGTTAGCAATTAATTCACTTTGTATCAACAATTTCCATTTACTCAGGTAAAGTAGCATGTAAAGATCCGGATGAGTTACTGGTAAGTGACCAAGATAAGGTGATCCTTCGTAAGATTTTTTTAGATAGACAAGTAGTTCTTTCAAATAGAGAGGACAAATTGCTTTGGTCCTCGACCAAAGATGGTAAATATTCTATAAAAGAAGGTTATATGATTATGCAACATATTGAATCAAATAAGGTCCCATCTCAAGCTTATCCATTTTGCTGGAATCATGTAGTTCTTCCTAAGGCAGGATGTTTTACTAGGATTGCACTAAAAAATAAAGCGCTGACTAGTGACAGATTGGAAAAACTTCATATCGCACAACCATTTAAGTGTTTACTTTGCAATGAATGCTTTGAAACCACGAATAAACTTTTTAAAAATTGTTCATTTTCACAAGAGTGTTGGTTGTTTGAATTGAATAAGATACATTATAGTACTCCTCTTCCCAATAAGTTATGGGATTTATTTCAGTATTGGCCAGTCCTTTATGTGAACTCTTTATTCTCTAACTTATGGAAATGCACCCCTGCATAAGTGGTTTGGGCATTCTAGTGGGAAAGGAGTAAACACATATTTAGACATGAAACCTCTTCTATTGTTGTTGTATTGGAGGGTATAGAAAGGTCAATTTTAGAAGTGGTCAATGTTATCCTTCATAAGAGTACTTATAACCCGATACTCTCTCATTGGGATGCCTTGATTTTGAGACAATGGAAAAGTTTAATTATCCCAGTAGGTACAAGTGCTTCAAAGCAAGAGACTCACACAGTAGATCGGACTGAAGTTAAGTGGTTATCCCCATCACAAGGAACTCTGAAAATTAACTTTGATGGATCTTCTTGAGGGAATATAGGGAAATCGGGTCTTGGGGCTTGTATTCATGACCATCAGGGTAATGTGATGGAAATCATTGTTTCTCCCCTCCCATATGGATCAAACAACCTGACAGAGGCCCACACATTGTTTGCTTGCCTCATTTTAGCTAAGCAAGGAGAGTATAAAAGCATCCATGTTGAAGGGGACTCTATGGTCATTATAAATGCATGTATTTGAAGAGAATCCCATAGTTGGCAACTTGCATATATCCTTAATTAGATTTGGCATCTTTTTGACTCGTTCCATGAGGTGTGCATTTCACATACTCTCCAAGAAGGGAATGTTGTTGCAAATTTACTAGCTAACATGGGGTGTGGCAATCCTCAAATCTCTTCACTAAATCTGACTAGGTACCTGCAAGGTCATCAAGATTTGCAAAGGGTGATTTATCATGACAAATTGGTATGTGGGATGAAAACAAACTAAAGAAAGCCATGAAATCAGATGATCTTTAGAATGGTCATGCCCTAGTGGGGGGTTTGTTCTCGCGATATCAGTTGCTAAAAAATCATGATGTTCTGATTACATAAAAAAAGGTTTTACAAGTACCTGAAACCTTTAAACAAAGTATTACAGATAATCAATAAATTTCAACAACAAATGTGCCATAGCACCAAGAAAAGAAAGCCAAAAAGCCTAGCCAACTAACAGCCTAACTAAAAAATTCCCACAAATCTTTGAAAAATAACAGGGACAACATAAAAAAGGATAGACCCAAAAAAGGATAGCTACATGCCATCCACAATGTCCTGTGTGTGAATAACCATTATATGCATTTGATTAACAGAATTCTCAAGGTCTTCTATTTCTTTATCCTCCTTTAGACTTAGCTTCCTAGTACTAGCCCTCGTGCGTTTACCAGGTCCCGTGGTATCCTTCACCTCTTTGTCATCCTTTTCCCCTCTGTCCTTATGCTATGATGTTATGGTTACATATGATAGCATAAAAAGAGCATGAGAAAAGCATAAATTTAAGTATGTGAAAAATGCCCAGTATAAGAATGCTTGAATACTTGGCCTAGATCTGGTATCAAATGTTGAGCAAGTGATATTCATAATATTGGATTTGTTGGATGCACCTAACATTGTTGTCTATGCTAGCCTGATTGCCTCTTCCCACACACTGCCGGTGAATCCTCATTTGAGATTGGGTATTCCTAATCTAAATCAACAACCCTGGGGGGATTCAAGTTGGCCCTCTGCTACTCTGCCTCAAACAAAATTGGGCTGGGAGTCTTCAACTCCATCTGTGTCTCTTCTGGGTGTTGATGCAGCTAGTTCAAGATGGAATAATGATGCTAATGTGGATCATGATTCCAGGTGGGATGTTGAATCTGTTGGCTAGTCTCCTCACTCTCAACTAGACTTTGTGCCAGTTGACCCTGCTGCCATGGATGAATGAGGTGGAATTGTGCTTCGATTTTTGATATACTTACAGATGGGATGTATCATCTAGGCTTGTTACCCAGAGATAGTTTTTTCTGTATATCCTATATAACATAATGCTTTCATCTTTCAAATATATTTTACATGTACAAGTGTAGAGTTTTTTTTCTTATGGATGTACATTTGATGACCAATGTTTGTATCCTCTATTGGTTGATCTTTCGTCATAGTAAGTGGTTCTTGCTTGTTCGATGTTGGTCTTTTGAAATCCTTGGTTGTAGTTGGTTGTCGTCTGGTCCTTAGTTAGTGCTTAGGTATATAGGAAGTTTTATATGGATATTTTGTAATGGGCGAGGATTCTGGGTTTTCTTGCTTGTTCTTTCCCAGTTGATCCCTCAAATAAGTTTATATATATATAATATATATAGTGACGTGTATACTTTTGCTTAAAAAAAAATTATTTGCAAATTTTTTAAGATCATAAATCCTTCTCTTAGCCTTATCTTTCTTGTGTATCAGATTCATTTCCCATTGTCCCAAATCTGGTATCTTGATGAGAAGAAGTTATATATACTTGTGGATTATCAAAGGTTAAACACTAAGAGTATTGAGCCTGAGTTGGCTAATCTATTCCCTAGGATCTTGGGTTAATCATCTTCCCTCACCCACCATGCCTAACGTTATTTATAAATACTCTCCTAACACTTCTCATCATGAGGACAACTCTTCTACTCAAGTGTCTAATGAATGATTGGGGAAGCTTAACAAGTAATTGGAAAGTCTTCGATAATATTTTAGTCAAGACACATGGATAGAGAGACAATCTCTTATTGAAGGTTTAAGGAGGTTGATTCAAAATGATGAACATACTATAGAAGTTTTATGTGGTATAGCTCACATTGTGGATGAAAACACTATGAAAGTGGCTATTTATGTTGAGGTGATTGGATATTAAAATCATCCAAATAATATTGAGTTTCTCATGCCTATTCCTACATCTCTTCCTAATGTGCCTACTAGTTTCTATCAGAAAGTTCACTGGATTGTATATTTTCTATAAACATTTGTGTTTCAGACTATAAGTCCTTGAGGGTGGCTTAACCTTCTTTAGGCAGTCTGCCTGGGAAGTGAGCCCACTGTTGCTCTTGACTCCTAACACGGTTTGTCCTTTAACATGGACTATGTACTGTAATACATTAATAAGCTCCTAACAGGGCTAAATCTTTTAACGGGGATACTATACTCTCAGTACATTACTTGTGGGTTCTAATTCCCATCGGGGTTTTACCTTTAACAAGGTTTCCTTGACAACAAAGGATTGTGTTATTGTGTTTTCATTTACTGTGTTATCATTTGGATTAAAGTTTTTGTTTATAAATTTTAATGTTTAATTATTTGTCTCACAAATGATTCACCCCCCCTCTCAGTTGTGTTGGTGGACTGTTATTATTAACAACAAGTTGACACTTTCACTAAATTGGATGCGATTTTCCTGGGGTGTCAATATTTGACATCTCAATGTTGGATCGCAAAACTTCAATACCCATGTTATCTATCTCATTTGCATGAACTCACACCTTGCTCTTTTTTCTATTTTTTTCTTTGTTTCTTAATTTGGCACATTACCTTTGTGCCTTTTTTAAAGTTCTTTCAATCCTTGTAGAAATGGTTTATTATCTTGTTTGTTGAATGAACATGTTTTACTATGGAGGACTTCAAAAGCATTCACTATAATTTTTATTTCATCAAATGATTTCACAAATTTGTGCCTTGAAATCTCCATAGTAATTGTGACCTACACAACAATGTTATAAAATATGTCGTTTGTAAGACTTAGTAAGTGTCTTCCTTAACCCTTGGAACTTTTCCTTGTTTCTCCAAATCCAAATATAATTTCCAAAAGGAATTTGAGTCCAAATAATGTTACCTTTCCACCCTTTAAGATCAAATAAAAAAATGTTCTACACTTCTTCTGCAAAGAAACATTCACAGAATACATGTTTAATCATTTCTAGTTGTCTACCAATGAAGCATAGGTCAATGTTAGTGTGATGCATATTATAAGGTAATCTTTGTAATATCAATAACCATTTAAAGCATTTTTTCTTTTGGTTCAGAAACATTAAAAGTAATGCCTATTAAAAATTTCTTGTCAATGTTATTAGAGAGAGATTCTAAAATTGGTTAATATAATCAATAAAAGAAGCATTAGTGCACAAAATTTTGTATACCATCTTAGCATTAACTTTCAAAATATTGGTCTCATCGACCCACTTATACTATTTGAAATATCCATTATCCTAAATTTAGTTTGTAGGCATTTGAAGAATATTACAAGCATCTCTAAGAATGGAATATGTATGTGTAACATCTAAAAATGGAGGTCACCAAAATGTAATATAAAAAATAGTGTGTTCATTAGAATGTAAGATTAGAATAATAGTGTGGGGGTAGAAATTGAATGTATTGTTATTATTATTGGATAAATTATATTGTTGAGATAGTGGAGAAGGTAAGATTGTCCTCTTAGCCCCAAATTTCACAAAGGAAAGATCCACTTTGATCAACCATAAGAAAATGGTTAATGCCCAAATGCATCAATCGATCGAAAATAAGAAAGAAGAAGAAATCCTTGCAATCCCGAATAATGGATGAAGAGTATATAATCGAATTGATTGATACTTTAATTGAAATTAATTGAAGATAAATACTAACCTCAAAATATAGCAGATTTGGAAAAGCCTATTTTCTGATGTCTATGTCAGGTTTTGAGAAATTCTACAACCGGATCTGGAATAGAAATGCAGAGACGGACAAAACCCATAAATATTTTCCTGTTCTGAGTCAGGTTTACCTTGACCTCTTTGGTGTGGCGCAATTGTGCCCCAAAATGTTTGACCTTGACCTGCACTGCTCCGACGTAAATTCTGTTCATGGATCGCGAAAGTTGGCCGAAAAGGTATCTGAATCTGATCTGAAATTCCCTGTCCTATACCTGTACCTATAAGAAAAATGGTTTTGTTTTTTGGGGAGGGATTTTCCTTGGTAAAACCCCGATTTGGGAATTAACCTTAAAGTATAATTGAAATTGCATAAATAAATAAAGCAAATAAACAAATTCACCTTGCTTGTATAGAAACCCTTGTGGAGGATTCGAATCCTTGGATCAACAAGTATGTATGCACCAAATGAATGTAGAATGTAGAATGTAGGATGTAGGATGTCTCAAATCAATTGCTTGTAGATCTTCAACACTAATCTTGAATGGATCTTGGAATAGGAAGAGGCTTGCATGGATGTGGATGGAAAAATCTTCAACAAGAGGGCTCTATAGAGATTGAATCCTTCAATGGATACCAATGGATCTCCTTGATGAATTCAATACTTGAATGCTTGAGAGTAGATGCTTGCTTCAATATATCATGCATAGAGTTGTCTTAGATGGTTCGTGCTTATGCTTCAAGTCTTAGAGTCTTAGAGAAAATGAGAGGAGAAAGCTTCCTTATATACCAATCCAGGGCACAATATTCTAGAGAGGCCTACATAGGAGAATTAAATTCCAATTAGACTTGTACCCTTAGAAGTGGACCCATATTAAATATAATTTCAAGAGTCACTACCTCGAAGACTGAAACAACCGACCCGGAAGCAGGAATTAAATCTTTTTGAAGCCCGACATTTGGAAACCCCAAAAACATGAAATCTGGACCCTGGGTCAGGGTCAAGGTTGACTTTGACCTAGGTCAAGGTCAAGGTCGAACTTTACCCAGATGGTCGACCTTGACCCTGAGGTCAATAATCTCAGGTCTACAGTTCAGGATGCCAAAATTAGGCCGAAGAGAAGTGGAAAAGGGGGCAGAAAAGGGGTAAAAGCCAGATCCAAGTCAGAGACCCATTCAAGGTGCTTGACATGAACCCAAACCACTTACTCGGAGGGCTAAACCAGTCCAAAATGGAAGTGCTTCCATTTTCCGACGATACATTTAGCCCCCACTTTAGCAAGAGTATGGACTCGATGCAAACTCTTGGTAAAGGAGATCATAGAGAAAAGATAATCTTATTGAAATTAAAAGGGACAAAGGAATCCTCAAGCCCCTAGGGAATTAAGATTTATCAACCCTAAGATCACGATAAGAGAGACATCACCAGTCAAAGAGAAAAAGAGAGAGGGTGTGATTACCTCGCCCAATGAGAATTTGTGTCCCATTGTGAATCACACAAGGAAAAAGTGAAACTGGAAAGATGGAGTTGAACCACCTAGTGAATGTATCTACTCACTAGTCAACCCATCAAGGTTTTACTCTTAGGAATATTCTACTACAAAAGAGCAAAGCCAAAACATAGAGAGATCCAGTCTTAAGGACACCTCTCGACATTAAGGGATCAAAAAGTATTTGTATATTGAAACTGAAGGGATCAAGAGATCCTATAAGGTAAAAATCCATGCTTTTAAGGATTAGTCTGTAATCCATAAAGGGAAAAAAAAATTTGAGTTTTGAGTTTGAAAATATTTTGGAAGTGCATGTGTGAAAAAAGTGAGTAGAGCATATGCCCCCACGTTAAAGTCATTGCTAACACTTTAACGGGAGCAATGGCTTTAATGGAAACATAAAAAACTCCACTGATTATGTTTCCACTATGATATGCCCCCAAGCAAAGACAAATCAAGGGAAGTACCACATAAACATATAGAGAACACATAAGGGATCTACCTAACGTGGGTTCAGTATGATCATAAGATTATATATATATATATATATATATATATATATATGATATTATTGCAAATGAATTGACATCATTCCCCAAAGAAAGTAGAACTACAATCAAAATCGAGGAAAGAAAATGCAAGAGTTACGAAGAAGAGTCTTTTCGGACTACAACATGGAGACCAAAAAGAATCAGTGCTACCATCTCGCAAATCTAAGCAGACTACACAAGGAAAAACATTTACAAACAATAGCAAAAGTACAACATAACATGAAACAACATATAGAAGAATAGAGATACATATAGAATAATTGTACAACAGGTTTGATTCTTTTATCACCTTGCACCAACAAAGTAACAAGGGTCGTATAAAAGATCTAACAAACATTTAACAAATACAGTATGGGAGAAGCACAATACAACATGAAAATACATAAAAGGCTACCATGAAGGACAAGCCAATCAAGCGCATCGCCTACTCTCCCCATCTTGGTTTATATCATTTAGGGAAGGTGGGAAACTTGCAAGAGGGACTATATCCAACACTGTAGGAATAATAGCCAGTTCCAAACAAGGATCCTCTTAAGAATCGCAATGCTCAATACTAGGTGTAATGATCAGTTGTCTGGAAAGCATATGAGGTAAATCAATATCAAGATCAATAGTCTCATATTCATCATTGGCATCAGTAGGATCATCCAGAGTATCTTCTTCATCAAGATTAATCAAAATAAAATCTAAGATGCGATGGAATCATCATAATTATTCATCTTAACATCATTATTAACATTAACTTCCCCCAACACATCAGGCATAGGCTGGTCAAAGAAGGTAAAGAATTTCGAAGAACAAAAGCACATGCCCTAGCGTGAGCTCGACGCTTCTTACGACGTTCATTGGCAGATTTGTTACATTTTGTCTTGTTTGAAATATGTTGAGAACTAGGAGGATCAAAAAGTGATTCCCTCACAGGTTCTATAGGAGGATTGGTAGGATTCACAGCAGGCTGAAAAGAAACACTAGGGGTTTGATTAACAGAACTAGAAGAAATGGATAAAGGAGGTATGGAAGGTGTAGGTAAAATACCACAGTTAAGATCCATCCGAGGAGTGATTAACTCAAGAATCTTGTGATGTTTATAGGCTTGATATGAGCAAAAAAGGTTACCAGGTCGAGAAGGTTGATATAAGCTATGATTAATCGTCTTCACCTCTTCATCATGAATGAACTTTATACACTTATGGATAGGAGAAGCAACGGAACGCATGTCAGTCAACCAAGGAAAACCCAGCTTAACTTGAAATTGATCAGAAGTAGGAACAACAACAAAGGTAGTGTCTGCAACTTTACCACAAATTTCAACAGGTAAGGTAATAGAACCAAATGATGGATAGAGAAAACCATTACAATTTTGGATCCACACATTAGATGTATCACAATAATCACGTTGTAAGTTCTTCATAAAAAAAAATTCTTCAGCGATGACATTGACTAAGGAAGTAGGACCAACAAGACAAGCACGCGTAGGTATCTTAGCAATCCTAGCATAAATGTAGAGGGGACCATCAAGAGCTTTACTGGTCTTAGAATCATCAAAGGTGATCGAGATTTCCTGAGGTATTTTATCCTTAGGTTGTTTTGAAGTATTAGATTGAGGTTGAATTTGAAGTTGAGGTGGATGCAGAGGATCTTGAACAATAGGTTGAGATGAAACAATGCACTCCACATGCTTAACAATATGGTTGAGATCATCCATCTTTGAATCATAAACAATATCCATAGAAGATGGTTGAACAATGGTATTAGTATCATGTGAAGGCAAAGGATTGGTATAGATTTGAAGGTTTTGATTAGGAGGAGAGAAAGATTTGTTCCCAATACCATCAAAAGGATCAACAAAAGAAAGCATTAGAATCAATTAAATCTTGAACCTTAAGCTTTAGGGAATAACACTTCTCAGTATCAACCATTCTGAGGATGGTAATGACAAAAGGATTTGGGATCAAAAGATTTGGATGCCATCGTAGTAGGGAGAATAGGTCGAATAAGAGGCAAAGTAATCATATTAGCAGTTAACAATTTACTCATAATAGAATGTAAAAATTTAGAAAGAGGAGTAAACGTAGGATTTAAACAAAAAGCAGTGGATGCATAAGTGGCATTGTTGGATGCAACAACAACTTGATCAACAACTACATTTTCTTGTTTATTGATTTCAACATAGTTGTTAGGATTCTGAAACTTGTTGGGATTAGGAGGAACATCACTCTTATCAACTATAACAAGAGTGATTGGAGTGTTTCTCTCAAATTGACTCACTTGTAATTGATAATGATGAAGAGCCGCACAAAGTTGTTGAAAAGAGGTCAATTCAGTAAGCAGAATCTTATCTCTAATATCCTTTTGCAAATTTGAAATAAACATATGTTGAATATCAAATTCAGGAACATGATAAAAAATTTGAGCATACAAGTGCTTAAATCTACCAATAAATTCAATCAATTTTTCTTTAGTATTATGTTTACAATGCATCAAATCAGTGAAGGATACTTGCAGACCAATGTTATTTTGGAACTATTGAATAAAGGTATTAGGAAGTTTTGGAAAATAATCAATAGAATAAGGAGGCAAGGAACAATACCATTGCAAGGCCTTATCACAAAAGGTTCTAGCAAACAACTTGGCTAAAATCCTATGGTCATGAGCATAGTCACTACAAAGGATTTGAAATGTTTTAACATGAGTGACAAGATCTCCCTTACAATTGTAATTCTCAAGATGAGGCATATTGGTTTGCCGAGGGACAGGAGCACGAATAATGTCTAGGGATAAAGGACTACCCATATCACATGTAGGAATACTAAACTTAGATTGAGTTAAGGACACACGTTGTTGTAAAGAGGACACATTTTGAGCAAGACTAATGATGGTGGAATCATTAGAAGAAATAGGAGGCATATACACATTAGGAACACTAGGAAAAGTGTAGGAAGCGGCAGGAATAGAAGACACAACCAGTGGAACACTTGGAACCACAGCTGGAAGAGGATTGGAATAGGTAAAAGGACACTATGGTATGAAGGTTGTGAGGTAGGTAAAGATATCGGTGGAACAATCACAGGAAGAGATGGAAGTGGAATATTTGAAGCTAGATGATTGGAAAATGTAAGAGATGTAGTCACTAAAGGAGGAGTATAAGTAGGATTTCTAGGTAAAGAAATAGAAGAATGTTCCACACTAGTGATAGGAGGAGTAAATCCTAAATCTTGAGCTTCTTGAGCTAAAGGTTTAACATTTAAATGCACAAGATGAGTAATACCATGCAAGAGATCAACACCTTAATCACTATCACGAAGGACTTTATTAAGAGCTTCTATAGCTTGAATAGAATCTTGATCATGGTTTTCTCGAATAAGCCAATTTCCCATTTTATCAAGTTCAGTTGACAGTTTTTGGACTTGTTCAGGAGGAACTCTTAAAGCATCATCCTCATCATGAGATGAGTGAGAAGAGTTATGCTCCGTAGAAGGATTGGAATCATGAGTGATCAATTTTTCATCCGTGATCCTAAGGAAAGGAGAGGAGGACTCAGGATCAAAGGAACCCATAAGTCTGCGACTTCTTCTAATCGGGATATTATAGGTAGGACTAGAGGTTGTAAAGCTTATACACCAATGCAATGTAAATGAACTAAAATAAGAAAATATAAATGCAAGAACATACAAGAAGGATAATATAATATGCATGCAAGATCTAACATGAAATGTAAATCTAACACCAAAAAGAAAGAGTTGTCTATCGTGGGTTCACCAAAATGTAACATCTAAAAATGGAGGTCACCAAAATGTAATATATAAAATGGTGTGTTCATTAGAATGTAAGATTAGAATAATGATGTGGGGTAGCAATTGAATGTATTGTTATTATTATTGGAAATTGTATTTTTGAGATAGTGGAGAAGGTAAGATTGTCCTCTTAGCCCCAAATTTCACAAAGGAAAGATCCACTTTGATCAACCATAATAAAATGGTTAATGCCCAAATGCATCAATCGATCAAAAATAAGAAGGAAGAAGAAAGCCTTACAATCCTAAATAATGGATGAAGAGTATATAATGGAATTTATTGATACCTTAATTGAAATGAATTGAAAACAAATACTAACCTCAAAATATAGCAGATTTGGAAAATCTTGTTTTCTGATGTTTGTGTCAGGTTTCGGGAAATTCTGCAACTGGATCTAAAATAGAAACACAGAGATGGACAAAACCCATAAATATTTTCCTTTTCTGAGTCAGGTCGACCTTGACCTCTTTGGCAGGGTGCAATTGTGCCCCAAAATGTTTGACCTTGACCTGCACTGTTCCGATGGAAATTCTGTTCACAGATCCCGAAAGTTGGCCAAAAAGGGTATCCGAATCTGATCTGAAATTCATTGTCATGTACCTGTACCTACAAGAAAAATGGTTTTGTTTTTTGGGGAGGGGTTTGCCTTGGTCAAACCCCAGTTTTGGAATTAACCTTAAAGTATAATTGAAATTGCATAAATAAATAAAGCAAATAAACAAATTCACCTTGCTTGTATTGAAACCCTTGTGGAGGATTCGAATCCTTGGATCCACAAGTATGTATGCACCAAATGAATGTGGAATGTAGAATTTAGGATGTAGGATGTCTCAAATCAATTGCTTGTAGATCTTCAACACTAATCTTGAATGGATCTTGGAATAGGAAGAGGCTTGCATGGATGTGGATGGAGAAATATTCAACAAGAGGGCTTCATAGAGATTGAATCCTTCAATGGCTACCAATGGATCTCCTTGATGAATTGAATTCTTGAATGTCTTTTAATGCTTGAGAGTAGATGCTTGCTTCAATAGATCATGCATAGAGTTGTCTTATATGGTTCATGCTTATGCTTCAAGTCTTAGAGTCTTAGATAAAATGAGAGGAGAAAGCTTCCTTATATACCAATCTAGGGCACAATCTTCTAGAGAGGCCTGCATAGGAGAACTAAATTCTAATTAGACCTATACCCTTAGAAGTTTACCTATATTAAATATAATTTCAAGAGACACTGCCTCGAGGACCGAAACAGCCGACCCAAAAGCGGGAATTAAATCTTTCTGAAGCCCGACATCCAGAAACCACGAAAACATGAAATCCGGACCCTAGGTCAAGATCATCAACTTTGACCTAGGTCAGGGTTGAGGTCAACCTTGACCCCTTAACCCAGAAGGTTGACCTTGACCCTGAGGTCAAGAATCCCAGGTCTGCAGTTCAGGATGCCAAAAATAGGCCGGAGAGAAGTGGAAAAGGGGGCAGAATAGGGGTAAAATCCAGATCCAAGTCAGAGACCCATTCAAGGTGCTTGGCATGACCCCAAACCACTTACTCAGAGGGCTAAACCAATCCAAAATGGAAGTGCTTCCATTTTCCGATGATACAGTATGCCAATTGGAAGGAGGAAGGTCAAATTCATCACTTAAGCAAGCCCAAGGCTTGAGTTTCCCCTCCCTTAGAATGTCACCAAATAAATTAACACCTTTGGAAGCCCAATTCTTAGAAAAACAACCCTGAAGTAAGGCAAGGGGTTTGTCCTTATGTTTAAGGTTCCACCAACTTGAAAACTATACATGAATCAAGTTTTTAACAATCGTAATGTCTTTGTTAATAACATTGACCTTGACAAGTTCTCAAGCCTTCCAAATGCTATTAAGTATTACAGATCTTGCAAGAACTACAAGGAAATTGTCCAATAACAATTCATTAGAAGGAAGCAACTTCCAAGACTTAGCATTTTTAGGAACATCAATCTCAATGTTATTCCTTACCTATATTTTCCATGGCTCATCACCATCCATTTCCTTGAGAATTCATTTGACAATGATCGACACTCCTTGAATCTTGAGATGTTTCAATATCAACCCCCCACCTCTTGTCCAAACAACACTAAACCTACTTCACTGAATGTTGCTTACTCTTACTTTTTCCATCCAAACAAATAATCTTTTTAATAATTTAAGGATATCATTGACATGGTAGGTATTGAATAGCCACATGAAGGAGTAATAAAGACTATATGAAGACAAAAATATGACAAACATGTACCCTTCCATCCAAGGAAAGAAACTATATATTCTACTTATATGATTTGTAGACAATTTTCCCTTTTATCTAGAGCCACATGTCCTTTAAGCAAGGACTGAGGAAAAAAATGATAGAAAGACATCACACTTGCTTATTGGGGCCTCCCCATTGAAACCTATACTTTTCAAACCATTGTGGAGGTGAGTATTGTCACCCTAACATAATAGATTTGGCATTAGAAATTTTAGCACCGAAGGCCTTGCAAAATAGATTGAGTTTATACATGAAGGATTCCATATTCCCTTCACTTAAGTCAATAGATTTGTATCATCAACAAATTGAATGGTAAGTAGATCCTCCTTGTTTGGTAGATAGATGCCTTTTATCATAGGGGACAATGAAGATTTCCTAAGCAAATAGTAAAGTGCATCTGATGCAATAACAAAAATGTAGTGGCAAGGGGACATTATTTCCTAATGGACCTTTCTTGCTTAAAATTCTCTGAGAGGGAGCCATTAATATCAATGTGCACCATGCATATTTCATTAGTCTTAACAAAATGACAAAATCTTGTTGGGAATTCAAAAGCTTCTAGAGTGGGATTGGGGGGTTGACTCACCTCATTCAGATCCCAAGGTACCCACCCCTTTAGAAATAGAGGCATATCTTTTGGGAAGAAACTTTTTTATTCATTACATTTATCCAATTCTACCCATAACTAGTGGGGAAACAATCCTACATTTTGATTCAACCACTTGCCCATTCCAAATAATCAGGTGAGGGGAGAGACAGATGGAAAGCTCCTAGTTCCAAAGTTGGATCCATATTGCTTGATTAGGAAACCCTATTCCATTTTAGGGAAAGAGTTATTTAGCAAAAAAGATAACCTTTCAATTAAAACCAATCATTATAGTGCATCAAACCCCAATCTTCTATAGTGGGGTCCAATGAGGTGGGATTCAAAATCACCAGTACTTGGTTAGGTTCATCAAATTGGGTGGTGACTTTTATTCATGTCGCACCAAAATCAATTAGAGAGAAGGAAGAGCCTAGAGGGGTCAGGGCGGGGTGAACAACTATACAACGCATTAGGTGAAGATATGAATTGTAAATACGTGTTGGCTAAATAGGACTATTCCAATCTATTCTAGACCTCAAAATCTAATAGAAACAGAGCTACATTTTTTTTAGACGTTCTTGCCCAATTCATGGCTTCCCAACTTGTAAGGAGATCTTCCAAAATGTGTCTTCCTTTAATGAACCCAATTTGGGTGTTTCTAATGAATTTAGGTAGAATGTCAACAAATTTTAATACAAGAAATTTTGTGAAAACCTTATAGGAAACATTAAGCAATGTAATGGGGTGCCAATTCTTAACGAGATTGGTCTCCCTCCTTAGGAATTAGCTTTATCACTCCTTTCTTAATCTGAGTACCCAATGGTCCCTTATCAATAACATCCTTTTAAACTTGCATCAGCTCTAGGGGTTGCATCATTATTGAACACAACATGGTCATTTTCACCTTATTAATGACAATGTCCTTAAATTGTTAATATCACCTTTGGAGAATTTTTTAGGGATGAGTTGGTTACATAGGTTTCTTGCATCTTGACAATTGGGGTCATCAACTTCTGAAGTAAAGAGATTCTTAAAATTTCCCTAAGAAGAGGCTCTTAATTCCCTCCTAGTCTTGAACTATCTTGTCCTTAGTCCACACTTTATCACTTTTCTCCAAAAAAAATTTATTTTTTAATAATCTAAAGAATAATTTTGATCCTTTATCACCATTTTTAATCCAATTCATTTTCTCCATTACTCTAAGGCCTTGGATTTCCCTGGCATGCATCCTTCTCAAAGCATTTTTTGTCATTACCAATTCCTCCTTTAAAGTCAAATTATAGGGTTTTTTTGTAAGCTCAATTCAACACCTAGTAGCTTGTCATTCAACTTATCTTCCGCTCTCTTGCTATCCGTGGCTCTTTTTCCCAATTGTTTGGTAGAGCTTTTTTCACCCACTAACATTTATATTCTACCTCTCAATGGCAAATTTATCTTTTGACATCTATTTATTAATCTACCTAAGTATAAAAATAATAGTGTTGTGATCTTCATCTTGTAGAAGATTAGTGTTGAGCATGAAGTTGTTATTTCTAATTTGAACTTTGTTCTCATTAATATTGCTCATAATAATGTTGTCTGGGATAGGATAATTATCTGAGAGAGTGTGAGGGTATACACTTCCCAATCATCGTCAAATTTGTCAAAATTGAAGTAATTCTTATTGATGTAGAATCTACCTAACCCGCAATAGATTCTTTTATCGCCTATTGAGAGTTGCACCATGTGAACCAAATGACCTTATGATCTTTTCTCTTGCCTTCTAAGGGGTCAAAGAGGTTCACTTTGGACTTCATTCTAGACTAGTAGTGAAGCTCATTACCTTTCCACTCCATCCTTAACACTCCCCAGTCTTATCATTTTGGTGTTCAATCATATTGAAGTCTCCACCTATGATCCAAGAATGTCTTCAAGATTGTATAGTCATTTCCAAAGATCTATCCTATCCTTCTAATCATTAGGGGGATAAACTAAGCACAGACCAAATCTCCAGTCATCTTTCTCCATGGCAACCTACACTACCTTGTTACAAGGAGATGCACTATTTTCTTTAATATGATTAGCCCACTAATTAGAGATTAGGATAATGTATCCACCCTTACCTCTTAGAGATTAGGATAATGTATTCGCCCTTACCTCTCTCATGATTGGTGGAGAATTGAATTGAATCCTTCCAAATATTTTTTTTCAAATAATTCACATTTGATAAAACATAACTAAAAACATTTATTTTAAATTAATAAATTAAAAAACAAATAGAAAAATAATAAAAAGAGTTATATTTAATATCAATAAAAAAAAATTCAATTACTTTCTTAAAAGATATTCTATTAATTTTTAAATAATATAACTAAAAAAATCTTTAGGCTTTACTCCATTGTTAAAAATTGTAATGGTGTCAAAGAGCACATTAAACAACACATCAAAGGACCTAAATCCAATCATGTGCTAGGAAGAGTTACCTAGAGTAATAAAAAATCTGAAAATTTATCTTTTTCGTGTAAGAGAGAATGGTTTGCCAGCATAGTAAGAAATTAGAAAAAAATGTCTTCTTATGAAGCAGCAAGTAGGCACCCAAAACGAATAGGGGAGAGGATCCAGTAGTTGAGCACACCCTAACTTTATGCTTCTCAAAATCCTACATGGAAATTTTGAATAGCTCCCAACTTTTTATAGTAGCTTGCTTAATAAGTCCCTAGTTATAACTAAGGTTTCAGGGTCACATCATCAAATATGATGCCAAATCAGCATGCTTTTTGTCAAGGTGTCCGAAAAGGCCCCCAAAAAAGTAAAATTGGTACTTGTGCACTAAGTCTTGTTCTATTGGTGTAGTGATGTGACATCACATGACTTGTTACTTTTTAGATCTAAGGAATACATTTAATTTGATTATGGTTATTCGTCAAATTGGTACATTGTAAAAAATGTTGGGCATTCAATCAACAAGTGCCATAAAAACTATTAGAATAGGTTCAACGAGTGGATTTTCTCCCCTATATGATGGGGCTTATAAAAAGTCCTAATGTAAAAAACATGGGTCATATTAAAGCCAATAAATTCATTCTTATAACACCAAATAAAAAAATGATAATTGTAGATAAATAATTTCTTCAATTTATACCAATATTAACATAATGTGATGGTTAAGTTGTGGAGGTATTGTTCATCCCATCAAGATTCAAATCTCAACCCACAAAGTAACTTTTATTGAATTTCCAAATTTATTTTATAAAAGGTATTCAATTTCTCTTTCCAGACCCAAAAAAAACAAAAAAAAAAACAAATATTCTTACTTAAGCTTGTTGTGTTCTTTTGTTTTTCACGTCTTTTGTCTTCTTTGTTATGCAATTTACTTCTAATTATTTTATTTTGATTTTTATTGAAAAAGTGGTCGATCTTTTATATATTATAATGGTCACGAGTCACAAGATTAATACTTTGTTGGTATCATACTCCTTGATTTAATTAGACTTAATTTTTATGGATGTGATATTGGCCTTTCTCCACCCTTTGAAGGTTGTGTACCCACAAATTTAGAATGTGATAAGCCATAGAGTACATGAAAGGTTTAGGGTTGTCATATTTTAGTTGTTTGGTATGAGCCATAAGGTTGTGAAATGAAAATTGACAACAGCAGTAAATTCTGTGAGATATTTACTAAAAAGAATGCACCCAGACCTCTCAAGAGACCTACGTGAATATTTGCATGTGCTAATATGTTGACATGCTATTAGACATCCCAATCCAATGGAGTCCACAAAATCAAAATCTTCTGTATGCATGAATCAAATTTTGAACAATTATCTGATAAACATGCATATGCTGATATGTTGACAGGCTATTAGATATCCCAATACAATGAAGTCCACAAAATCAAAATTTTCTGTATGCATGAATCAAATTTTGAACAATTATCTGATAAACCAAGTTGGATACATGTCATGATTGGATATACTCCAAAATTGAAACCAAGGTTATAAAGATTGGGCTAGAGTCATTGGTTGGGGAGTTCAGTCATTTAATTTACCTAACATGGATATATGACTATATACCAAGACACATTTTAAACCTTAATTGGGTGAATAGCAACATATATATTGAAACCTTACATTGTCATAACCAATTGATCATCCCAAGACATAATTTAAACCGTAAATAGTGAATACAAATATATAAATTGAAATCCATCATCATCTCATTATAATCAATTGATCATCATACACGACTAGTCTAGGACTGAATAAACTTTGGACCTTAAGTATATAAAAGAATGGGAATGTCAATAACGTGATTACAATAACCCTAAACCTCTTATGCACTCTTATGGTTTATCAACAATATTTAACATGTGTTAAATATTTAACTACAAACCTTCTTGGCAATGGTAACAAAACATGAATTGGTTAGCTTTCTTAAGCGTCCCCTGCAAACCTTTTGGCAATGGTAACAAAACACAATTGGTTAGCTTTCTTAAGCATCCCCTGCAAACCTTCTTGACAATGATGGTAATACATGAATTGGTGAGCTTTCTTAAGCATCCCCTGCAAACCTTCTTGGCAATGGTAACAAAACATGAATTGGTTAGCTTTCTTAAGCGTCCCCTGCAAACCTTCTTGGCAATGGTAACAAAACACAATTGGTTAGCTTTCTTAAGCATCCCCTGCAAACCTTCTTGACAATGATGGTAATATATGAATTGGTGAGCTTTCTTAAGCATCCCCTGCAAACCTTCTTGACAACGGTAATAATACATAAAATTGGTGAGCTTTTTTAAGTGTCCCTGCAATTATGTGCATGCACTTGATAGCTCTGAGAGAAATTTGTTAGAAAGAAGCTTATTTCTACTCAATGTACAATTTGATACAGATGCAAATTCTAAGATGGAGTGAGGCAAGGCAATACAGTTCTGGAAGCAAAAAGTTCCACTTCCATGTAGCAAGAAATGATGTATCAGAAGTTCAGTCATGAATCCCCCATTAATATTCATTAATATCTATATAACCATTAAAGAGAGTATAGATGGAAACAAGCACAGCAAATGCAAGAGTGCCAAAAATTAAATAGTGTGAATCTGGTGAATTCCTGGCCAATGTAGCATAATAGAGTATCAAATAAATATTACACCACAATCAAGCAAAAGCATATATGGTACACACTATTTTCCAGCGTGGAAAATGATGTTATACTTTGTACATGAATTAAAACACCAAACATCATACAAGATCAGACATACAATTGAATATATTACAGATTCATCAATTTTAACAAAATTTTAGTGTAAAATGCAACCCTTTCTATAATTTTCATCAGAAAATGGGTTTGCCAATTGTCCATCAGATTCCCAGAAAATTAGAAAACTTCCTAGATCAGCAATAGCAAGACTGGAAATGTTCTTCTCCACTTTATGGTATTAAACGTCAACCTATCTTTCTTCAGTGTTATTATACAATCTCCCCTTCCTCTATCTCTCCTTCCTCAAGGTTGTCATCTCTTCTCTCTATCTCTCCTATAGCAACCTTCCCTTTAGCATCGACTTCATCTAAATCTGTCTCAATACCATCATCTCCACTGCTCCCTATCTCACCCATGGTAACCTTCTCTTCAGCATCAACTTCATCTAAATCTGTATCAAAATCATCATCTCTGCTGCTTTCCATCTCACACATGGCAACTCCCTTTGTCATGGTATCTTCATTTAAATCTTCCTGCTCTTCGCTAATACTATTAATTGATTTCAAATTCGACAAATATTGTCTTTCAGCCTGCTGTTCTGGAATAGCATCTGGTGCTTCCCTAGTCCAGTGAAAGAATTTCAAGGGCTTATTTGACCATTCAGTGAAAAAGTTGTTGTTGACCATAAACCTGAAAATCTCCAGCAGGTGGCTTTTTTCCTTCTTAATTTCTCCACTAAGCAGTTTCTCAAGAAGTGTAGGTTTTCTTTTCGGAAGCTTTGAAGTTACAGTAGTTCTCATTGGAAGCTCAGAAGCCACAGTAGTTCCTTTACGAGTGGCATTTGATCCACGGACATGAAGGTATGTACAGCGTTGACCTTTCAAGCAACGTCCCCGTTGGAAGTACATACAGACTTTTTGGCGTTTCTCAGCCTTGTGAACCTCATCAACTAATACGTCCTCTGTTTTGATATTTACCTGTGAAGCATTGTCTTTGGCCTTGCAATTTTCATCAACTTCATCTGGAATTGGAGACAAGGAATTATCTTCCGAGCACAAAACTTCAGGACTGTGAGTAGCTGCATTACCTTCTTGAGTTTGCTCTGTCTTGAAGCTTCTTACATCATTCAGAACGGACCTTGGGGATGCCAAATCATTTATTCGGGGTATCTTCATAGATGAATTTTCTGATTTGTTTGGCTTACCAAAATTGTTACGATTTACCCATGTGCCACTTTTTTGGTGTCCTTTCTGATGGAATGGGGCATCTGAGAGATAATGAAATGGCACTTCAGCTACTTGAAGACCTAACTCTGCCTGCTTAGCGAGAATCTCCTTCATGCGCTGGAAATGTAACAATAACGGCATGTCATAAACTATATCAAGAAATTACATTCATGAGACAAGCATTTGATGGTCATACTTCATGCAAAAAGGAACAGTATGTAAGCATCATAACGATTATTTCTTAGGTGCATGTAACAGGGATTCCTCAAATTTGAACCTCAATCGGAATAAAAGAAATATATATTTTCAAATTGACAGCTAGCAGTACCCTTGTCATTTTTGTGCAACACTTGAGGTTGAGAAGAAACCCAGATCTCTAAAAGAGCAAGTATAACTGATGAATATAAGTTGAGCAATAAAGAAGATGAGCTAAAACAACTACAAGTTACACAGCACATTTCTTGAAATAATGCATGATAAACTTTTCTCACATAAAGAAATGAAACCCATCCGGTAAGGACCACTAAATGTCGAGGAGAAAATTAATGAAATTTTGATCCATTTGCAACTGCAATGACGCAATCAAGTATGCATATCTACTTCATAGTTAAAAGGACTCAACCCCTTCAATGGATGAACAACCTAACAAATATAATGTCTGTCTGTAGCGAAAGACCTAAAGACTATACCCACAAGTGATACTGTAATAAGACAAAATATCACAATAACAACAAAATCCACTTCATAAGAAATTTACTGCAATTTTAGAGTAAAGGCTCAAGCATGATACCTGCAAACCAATTTATGGTTCACAGCAGAAGTGTAGCCAGACTTCTCATTTAAAATCTGATAAGGATCATTACGCTGAATAAGAAGCTATATTCTGAGTCAGATTATAAGTCTTCGATTTCGCAATTATCTGGTATTTCTTGTGAAAATAAGTTTTGCAGGAGCTCCAAAGTGCAAAAGAGAAGTATATTGCACACAATAAGTTGCCAGAGGCCACATACTGGAAAGATTTAAAGAAATCTCCACAAACAATATGCAGAGGAGCAAAAAACTATAAACTTATTCAACAGTCACTAAACAACCTGATGAGGGCCCCAGCTGTCAAGACAATTGACCTTCAATAGTCCAACTGTTGAGATTGAAGTTAAAAAATAGTTCTGTATATATATGTATGGTAGAGCAGCTAGGTGATTAGGTACAATAAGGGTAATGGTTGATATGAGATATAGCTGATGCAAGAGTAAAGCTCTGGCATAATGTATTCTAAGTTCTTGCAATTCTAGCATTGAAATGAAAGTCACACCCTTAGTAAGTGTTGTGCATCAAATTCCTTTTATCAATAATTCTGGTCTACAACCCATAAGACCCACAAACTTAAACACCTAAGACAAAACTACTTATGAGCTACTCAAGACTACATCTTAATGATTAGACTGATATTGTTACTCTATATCTTTGCCGGTATAAATAGACTATGTTCTTCCCAGTAGTCTTTGTTTTCTGTTTCAACAGTACAAGTATCTTTACTTACCAAACAATAAATAAATAAATGACAATAAGAGTATAATGTATCTACTCTCTGGAATACATACATCACAGACCCTCTAAACATAACAAAACATGGAATCAAATGTTAAATGTCTGTCTGTCCAAACTTTTATGCTTTCTTGTCTGTAAATTGAATAGTGTTTTATAGCATTATGAGCCAAAGGTTCAATATCTATATACTTGCCTCACGACGTATCTTCGAATCATTGTCTATAAGCTCACCCCTCGCCCTCCTTTCTTGCATCTGCTGAGCCTGAACCAAGGTAATCCATGCCAAACCTGTGATTTACATAAATACAGCACACCCTAAATTATTGGAAGTTTAACTTATAGCCATACCTTGCGTTTTATATTTGCTTCTATTGGATAATTTCTTTTGCGCTCATCACGCCACTGCTGGATTTCAACAATAGACTCCTTAGACTTTGGCAGAGCAGCCCTATATAGCATACATCAATCAACAGAAGAGAAATTATAAGTTGGATAAAGTTAAGACAGCATTGAAATCTGATTGTGCAAAAGATGCTACCGTCAAAAGAGCATATTGTCATGCATCAGATCAGAAAATGGTTCACCTTTTTGAACTCTCATTCCCATGATGAACCAACTTATGCTCCTTTAATATTTTCCCTGCATGGACCACACATACAAGCATGAAACATAAATGAAACCATAGTTGAAAAACTCGAGCTCGGCAAGTCTAAATGATTTAGAAACTCGGGAAAAAAACTCAACAATAACAAGGCAAATTTATTGAACATTTGAAATTACACAATTTTCTAAAATATTCTTCAAATGCTGGCACATTTTATTTAAGTAGTAGATAAAGAAATATGACACACCATGTGGACCACGAGCCTACTCTTTCTTGTCAAACCCAAATCTAACACTCCGCTTTCCATGGATGTCTCTTACCAAGAATATTTCATCTCTATAATATATATAGACAATGCATTTACATAATAATATTTTTGAAATTGAATTTTTAATGGATAGAAATAACTAATAACATAGATATTGACATCTTTTTAATAGAATAATCATATATTCAAACAAACATGTCAAAAGATATATCCAAATTTTAAAAAAGACGCTGTAACACTAATTAACAAAATAAAATAAAATAAAAACTAATAATTACAAATATTAACATCTTAATTATTATATTAAACAGATTATACGATGATACACATGAATCACAAGTCCTTTTCCTAAAGGGTAGACCAATCATATTCAATAAAATAATTTTAAAAAAACTATTATCTGCACCAATAAATCTCCAAGCCTTCAGTGATTTAAACATGTCAAACATCACCGCACCTTCTTTGAATAAGCTTGAGCAATTGGCACAATGTAAAAAACATGCCCAATATCAGTTTGTAATAGGGAACTCCATTCTAGCTCGTGCGTCACAGTTACGTGTCTTAAAATGCATCAAAACTTTGATGAAATTATGTTTCGTGCATTGCACTTTTTATACTAATTTCGGTAAGTTATCAGGCATTTTTTGGCAATTGTTTGACAAAAATTGCGGCTAGCTTTCAATGAAATGTGGAAGTTATTTGGTGAGTAACTCACCACCATTTATGGCATGCGAGTACTTGCGCATCCAGCGAGTACTCAGTGAGCTTTTCTACTATGAATGAAATAAAACGATCCTTGCATCTAGTTTAATACAGTTGCTCTTCAACATAACAACAATACTGTTCCAAGTTGAACAATGACACAGTAACAGATGTATAAAATGACTCTAAATATCAGTAATTCACTGGCAGTAGAACCTGTATCTGGGGTATCCAATATATACATCAGAAATGAGTTGCATCAAAAAGTGAGGTATTTATGGCATTGGGAAGCACTGACTTATTTAAAAGAATAAAATCAGAAAAGTTATCTGATTTTTTAAACTACCTGAATCTCTTTGGTAAGACCAAAAGTACATATCTTGTCGCAATATAAATCACACTTGAATATTGAGATACAAATACTGACCAGAGGCCTCAGATGAACAGTTTTCCTCATCGCATTTGACACGACATTTGAAATGTCCTTCCATATGATTTTTACTATCAAAGGTACGGTCAGAATTCTTGCAGATTAGTGCAGCTGCCTGCAACCTGCCATGAGAACAAGATCAGAAGAGCAGATATTATCTCTCAATCAAATGATATTTACACTGAGATTCAATGTCTTCAAAGTTCAAACTCAACATTTATCATTTGTATTATCAGTTTATTTTCAGTATGAATGAGACCACTAAAAATCAAAAACTCCAACAAAGCATCTAACAAAATAACAAAATTGTCTGCTTATACAGTTCACCTGGAACAGAAAAATAGGAAATGCAAAAACAATCAAGAGATCTGACAGCAGAAAAACGATATAATGAGGCGAACATATGTAGCACACACCTTGCACCTCCTCCAGCATCCTTCCGAAACCTTGAAGGCCCATTGTTAAATATCCTATTTGGAGGAAAATGTGTCATGGGAGATCCAATTTTCAATCTTCCATCAGCTTGCTCTGAGTTAAAACGAGAGGATTCAGTTTTCCATTTTGGATAAGATTCTCCAGCTTCTGTCCTCCCATGATGTGGGCTCACCTTGCTACCACCTATCCTAGAGGAATGCCCTCTATCACACACCCCATTTTGGAACTGCTGAATATCATTTCTAGTACAGGAATTTCTCAGCATGCCATCATGCTCACTTGAACTGCCCTGCAACATGATCAACATCCAAAATAAACCAAGCAAAATTTCAGCCCTTAAATTACTCTTAAAAAAAAAGGCTCTCAATATAATTATATGATATTTATAGTATGAAACCTGAACATTCTACAGATGCACTATTGAATCCAACACAGATGAGCCTTGAATGTTAAACTATTTTGTCTACCTATAATTAAAGAGGCCTTAGAGAGCATTGCATATCATGCACATCAGCACCATTGTGTCATATAGTATCCAGTGGTTAATTATAAGGATCCAATCATTCAGTGATCTAGGCTTTCAATCTCGAGCATTCACATTGAGCTTTTCTAGCTATGCTAAGTTACCAGTTCAGATTCCTGTTTGGGTTCAGATACACCAGTATGGCAAAAACAATACAAAAACGGGTGTTGCATACATTTTGGATATTTCCAAGATAAAATTCAAAAATACATACATATTTTAGTCTAAATCACTGAAACAGAAATTATGTTACCATGTAAAATTCATATAATAATTATAAACAAATAACCATAAATTTTTCTAAGATCACATGTACCTCATTAAAAGTTGTAACCTATTTTTAGTGGACTCCAAAGAGAGCTCTTTATCATGTTGCTGTTACGTGGGCTGTGGGAGCCTCTTGGATGAAGGCTTGTAAATCACAAAAGCAGAAAAAATAAAACCCACAATAACAATACAGTATATGCTTAAAGGCTATCTCACAAGGTTCATCTCCATCCTTGCATTGACATGGATAACATTTGGAACATATTCGTTGACTAATGAAATTGAGAAATTTTTCCCAATTAAATTCAAATAATATAAATCTGCTATTTTTTATTTTTATTTAAATATATTATATAACTTTTAAATTTAAAGATTTCTTTTTAAAAATTCAATCATAAATTTGAAGTAATTTCAAAATATTAAAATTTAAATCTAAACTATATATACTAGTAACCTGAGTTACCGGATTCGAACCCTGGACCCTGGATTCAGGTTCGGGTCCAGTACAGGTCCAGATTCGTGGACCCGTGTGTAATGAGCCTGATTTGGCCTCATCTTTAAAAACATCCACTTTTAATCAATTTCCATGTGAATCATAGGTTTGGCATTTTGTCAAACAGTTGGCAGGCAATCTGGCACTGGGCTTAACCTGACTTGTAGATAATTTCAACTGCTTTGTTTGATATTATATCACTGTTTGATAATTGGTATAAATTTAATTGTGCACAAATTTGATAATTCTCAAGCAATTCCTTTACAAAACAATGATCCAGCAGAATTCTTCATTTCATGTATGAAATTTCAATGCTTTATTTCTAACCCAGCTTAGATATTCAGAATTTATTCCTTATTTCAGATTGACTGGATATTACAACTGTTCTAGCAACATTCTTATTTGCTAATTTAAAAAATAACATTAAAGGAAACTGGTTGATCCTGCTATGTTGGGCGGCTGCCTGTTGTTGACAGCAATGCTCGGAATGAGACTGTGAAGTCGTCCACCAGCTGTCTTGCGCGGGAGTGTCTCCTCCAAAGCAGCATTCTAAACGCTGCCCACCATGCGTACGTGCAGCCACAATGATCTTCTACGCAGCACAGCCAGCACTCGCCAATCTGCAGTCACCCGTGGATGCTAGATGGCCACGCAGCCTAACTTCTTCCTGCGGACGGTATGCAGGCCCACATCAATATCTGGCCGCGACTAGTCTGAAGGTAGCTCAAGTGCAAGCTCGGGCTTGCTTTAATCCGCACCCTCCAAAGTCTACCACAGCTTGTAGCTGTCAATCGAATTCACAATTCGATTCAAATGCAATTCGGTAACTCAGACAAGGAACCCGCACCCTCAGTGTGCATGCAAACTTCCAGAAATTCAGAATCTCTCCAATCGTATACAACAGCACGATGAAGATACAATCGATTATACAACAGCAATCGATTGATGATTAGATGAAGAAGAATCAGTCTTCAATCAACTAATTTGACCCTTCAGCTAGGGCTCAGATAAGTAGGAACAATTCCCAAGAACAATTTTCAATAAACAATATTCGATGATCAGCATTAAGAATGCCTCTGTATTTATAACTCTTCGGATGCCATAGTTTCCAAAAGGATATAACAGTTAACCAGTCTCCGGAATAGCAACTTCCAAATTATTATAATAATAAAGTATTATTATAATAATATAACTTTATTATTAATTAATAACATATCGATATTAATTAATTAATTAATCAATATGCACTCCAGTGATAAAACCTGCATCCACTGTTGAACCTGCCAGACTGACGGAGTCATCCACTGTATTGCCACAATTAGCAACTGCCAAAAATAGACTTACTATAAATAGTAAGTCCCCAACCAAGGAACTGTACAGTCTGAGCATTGTCTGGAAACTGATCACTGCCGATACTGCCCTGCCAGAAAGGGAAACTGACCGAACTGACTTACTAAAAATAGTAAGTTCAGACTTACTAAAAATAGTAAATCTGCCAATTGGGACCCTCAAAACCAGGCATCAGCTCACGAGGGTCACGATGATGAGCTGACTACGCCACTGCCAACACCTGCTAAAGGGGGGTCATCACACCGCGGGAATCCTGCGCAGATCCCCAGGGACCCACGACCAGGCATCATAGAGAGTGCGTCCAAGCCACTTAAAACTTTTTTTTTTTCTTTCGAACCCTAAAACGACCCTTATTATGGAGCCTCCAAACACATTTCATTTCACATTTGCTCTCTATTTTGCTCTCTCATTCTTGCAAGTTTGAAGTGAGGTGATTCTATTCGAAGGAGATCAATTGTGGAGTGGCAAATACCTTCCAAAAAGCAGATTTGAGTGATTAAGGTATGCATTTCAACCATAGTCTTTAGTTTTTTGATAAATTATTTCAAGTTTTTAAAAAGTTTTAAATTTTTTTCAAGTTTTTGTATAAGTTTTAAGTATGTTTTTTTTTTCATTTTTGCTATAGATTGTAACAATCATACAATGAGTAGTCAAGGCTCAGTGGGTGGGGAGGGATCTCAAAAATTTAGAATTGATAAAGGGTCTCCTTTATGGAAACACACTACAAGAATTTCTCAATGTCTTGGAGGTGGTGGGTTTATATGGAAATGTAATTTTTGCCAGACAATATAGAAGCTCCTACTCCCGAGTAAAATTTCATTTTTTTGGCCCTGGGGTCAAGGGATTAACATGTGCGCGGGCCTAGGGCCAAATAAGGAGTTGTCAGCTGCACAAATAGCAATTTTTGTAAAAGAACAAGAAGATGCTGACAAATTAGTTTCAAAAGGGAAACAAGGTGCTTATACCGGGAAACAAAAAGCAATACCACCATCCTCTCAACCAACCACTAGATCACATCCCTTCTTGCCTATGCCTTCTAGGGATGATGAAGATGTAGAAAAACCACAAATCACCACCCGTAAGAGAGGCCGATTAGATAGGGCATTTCAAAATGAATTGAGAGATTTTGTTGATCAAAAAATTGGACGTTGCCTCTTTGTCAATGGTGTTCCATTCAACTTTGTGAGATCACCTTATTGGAGGGAGATGGTGCAAGCAATAAATAGTGCACTTTCTGGTTACCAAGGCCCTGGATATGAAAAGGTGTGCACCACCTTATTACATAGTGAGAATAAAATGTAGAGGCCCAACTAAAACCAATAAGAGATCCTTGGGTTCAAACGGGTGTGTCTATTGTTTCAGATGGATGGAAAGATTGCAAAAACTGTCCATTAATCAATGTAATTGTTGTAAGCCCCAAGGGGTCAATGTTTTTTAGGGCGGTTGACTGTGAAGGGGAAGTAAGACGCAGAGTTCATTGCCAAGATTCTCAATGATTCCATAGAGTTTGTGGGCCATGAAAATGTTGTCCAAGTAATTACGGACAATGCAAAAGTCTGCAAGGCTGCAGGGGCTTTGGTAGAGGCTAGATATGATCACATCTTTTGGACACCGTGCACTGTCCATTCTCTCAATTTAGTGATGAAAGCAATTGGCACCCAAGTAGAATAGGTGAAACAGATATATGAGGAGGGTGAGGAGATTCAAATGTTTGTGACAAATCACCATATGTCACAAGCAATTTTCAGAACTTATTCGAGATTGGAATTATTGAAGGTAAATTTTTAAATTTAATTTTTTTAGTTTTGCATAACTGAATAAAATATTGTCTTGTTTACATATTTTAAATGTGTTACTAACTTACTATTAACATGTTCTTAGGTGGCTGAAACTGGTTTTGCCTCTCACACAATCATCTTGAGATGACTTGTGAAGGTAAAGGAGGCATTGTCACAGATGGTCATTAGCAACCAATGGGGCATTTGGAAGCAGTCCAATACAACAAGGGCCCAAAAAGTGAAGGCAACGATACTGGATGATGATTGGTGGGGTTATGTGGAGTGTGTTTTGAAATTCACCGAGCCAATCATGTCAATGCTTCGCTTTGCTGACACTGATGAACCATGCCTCGGGGATGTCTATGATTCCATGGACACTATGTTGGGGTAGATAAAATTGGTAAGTTATAATACATTCCTCTATATTTGTTTATTGAGAGATATCTAGACTTTAAATTACCATAATGATAACTTACATCACGATAACTGACTTGAACATCATTTGATATCCCAGGTCATACAAAAGAGAGAGAATGATCCTGGGGACACCTTTTACAAAAAGGTGGAAGCAATTGTTCATCATCGTTGGAACAAAATGACCACACCTTTGCACCTCCTAGCATATGCTTTATCCCCCAGGTACTATAGTGCACCCATACTTCGCATTCTAGGTAGAGTGCCACCATTTAGAGATGTTGAGGTTGCAAATGGGCATAGGAGGGCATTAAGTAAAATCTTCCGCGATCCAGAAGTTGGGGTAATTGTTAGGAATGAATTTGAAACGTTTATCTCAGGAAGTGATCTCAACCCTACTGCTACCAATGACCAAAGCAAAATGGATGCTATTAAATGGTGGTACCTTCATGGGCAAGATTATATGTATCTCCAACCTCTTGCAATAAAGATTCTATCACAAGTTTTTTTTTTTTTTTGCCACTTGCAATGTAGAATTTAACACTTAACGCTTTTGAATTTATCTTGTAAAATTTTTTTCTTTTTTTTTGGCCACTTGCATTGTAGAATTTAACACTTAAACACTTTTGAATTTATCTTGTATTTTTTTAATTTTGTTGGTTTTCTCTATAGGTTGCGAGCTCTTTTGTCGTTGAGCAAAATTGGAGTACTTGCTCCTTTATCCACTCAGTCAAGTGTAACTGGTTGGCTGCAAAAAACACAGAAGACTTGGTGTATATTCATAACAATTTGCGCCTCTTGGCATGGAAGGATCCAAAATACAAGAAGGGGCCAGAGAAGCTTTGGGATGTAGCACCCGAGACTACTGACTTGGATATGACCATTTGGGATCTTGCTAGAGCCACTTTGGCTAATGTGGATGATGATGATGATGATACAATACCCTCTAGTGCTACTGGAATCGATTTGGATTCCAATGATGATGTTGATCAGCCACTTGCAGCTACTGAAGACCCCATTGATCTGGATTTTTTTGATAATCCATTTGATGATTTGTGAAATGAAAACTTTAGTCTTTCATGATTGATGAACATTGAATCATGTTTCAAACTTTAATGAATTATATTTTGAATTTTCATTTTGTAATTCAGTAATTCAATGTGTTGATTTTCTTTAGAATCGTGAACATAGATCAATGATCAAGTATTTTTAATGTTTATCGTTGAGATTTGGCATTGATCAATGATCAAGCATCATAGATTCATACTATGAAATGATTTAGTTTTAGAATTATGTATATTTCTCTTTTTTTTTTGTATATATATATATATATATACACACACACACACACAAACCCATACAAATCATAATGGGAATTTTTTTACACGAATCCACGAACTGAATTCTCGAACCCGAATCCGTCCCCGAACCCGAACCGGCAACTTAGCTAGTAAATATGCTGATAATTATTTTCAAATTGATTATATATTTTTTTAAGGTAAGTACTACCAAAGGGGGTAGCTCCTTATATTAATTATAAAAAACAGATTACATAGTTGCCCATTACAAGTACTTGTGAAGGGTAAATCTAATCCCTGCACTCACTTCATAGATCCTAGCTATTTGGACCTGAGAAAACAAATCTTCATTATTATCTAGAAAGGCAAAGTTCTTCCATGTTGTCGTTTATTCCTTTCCTGAATAAATGCCAAGCCTTGTTCATCTTCACCTTCTTACCCTCAACCTCCAGGTCAAAGAGGCCTTCAAGTACCCCAAAATATTGACTTGGGCTTAATATTGTAAACAACGTCTTTTACTACAAGATAGTTCTCATCAATAATCAAGAAGCAACCAAAATGAATGCCCCACAAGCTGTGCCCAAGGGACTGAACAACAACAATGACAAAAAGCTCATAAATCTACCCGTCATGTACATGGCCTTGCACCCAAGTCAAAGCACCCACTACATTCATGATCGCATCCTTTGTTGCCTCCTCGTGGTATCTGAATAACCTTGCTAATTGTTGCTTGTCAGTCTCCTCCAAGCACTGCCATTAGATTCCAAAGAGACTTGCCATGTGTTATAACTTGAGTCTCTCCAATTTATAATCAATAAGTATGCACCAACATCCCTTCTATCTACAATTTGATTTGAAATATAGCCAACTCTTCAGATCATGCATCTCCTTCATACCAATCCCTTCAACCAAGAGGATTTAGTTTTTCCAGAAAAAAAAATCTCTCGGCAGATTTTGCTTCATTACAACCATTATTTTAGTCATTAAGTTAGGAGTTCCTACAACCAAAGTCTGAAAGATTAAACCAAAAGTTGCGAACACACACTCCTTGCCAACCTAAGGTCGATCAGTACTCCCCTACAAGTGTATCTCTTTCCTTGTACAAACCTGAGTGTCATTGATTGATATCTAGGCTTCAGCCAAAGAGATAAAGCTAACCAATTTACTCAATGCCTGGACATTGAATAATATAGGCTAATAGTCATCCTATCTTGTCACTACTATTATAATCAAGATGACTATAAGTCCATAAGCATTACGTTATTGTCCTATGTTAGCAAATCTGAGTGTCATTGATTGATATCTAGGCTTCAGCCAAAGAGATAAAGCTAACCAATTTACTCAATGCCTGGACATTGAATAATATAGGCTAATAGTCATCCTATCTTGTCACTACTATTAGAATCGAGATGACTATAAGTCCATATGCATTACGTTATTGTCCTATGTTAGCAATAGGCTCCTCTTTTGATATCGTGTCCAGACCATGTCGAAACTTTGCCTCCTTAGCAACTATCTCCCTTTGTTCGTGTACAACTTCATGGTTATCCAACAAATTTTACGCCTCATTCGCTTCTCTATAGACACATGCAATTGTGTAGTTACCCAGACAATCCAGACATTACCATTTCTTTGAAATCCATCTTTTGAGCTTCCAGTTGGGTGTTTTTTTTCCTTATTATAGCATGTTTGCTTAGTTGTGAGTTGCCTTCTATGTGTATATTAGTCAAATTTTTCTCTTTGCATAACCAAAAACTAGTGGCAAGTGCCTCCGCATCCACTTTGTTGTTAGTTGTAATGCCAAGTTTTCAAGATATGGCCCACACACATTGGTCGGTCTCATCTCTTATGATGCAACCTGCACCCACTGGGCCCGGATTACCTTTTGCTGCTCCATCAAAGTTTAATTTCAGTCTTTCAAGGTTGGTGGCAAACCAAGTAACATTGTCTTTCTTTCTTTTTTATTTTTGAGTTCTCCTTTTGGCCTTTTTAATGCCTTCCATCTTTTTTGTATCTCATCGTCCCAATGAGTAAATTGTGTAGGCTTTTAGCACATATTTTGAATAGACTAATTCATAGATCCATCTTTGATTCTTCTAATTATTTCACCCACCTCCATTTGAGAGTTGATAAAAAAACCTTTAGTTCCTTTCTTTCCAAATTTGTCACATCATAATTGATGGGGCGACACGCCAAACATAAGCCCATAAAGAGTTCTTATGTTCTTTGGGCCAATGCGTGAGAAAGCCTTGTAGGTCATTTTGTCTCAGTCCAATCCAGCCTAGCTCAATTTGTATCCAATCCCAACATTTTGTCACGAACCGACGTTTGAGTAGGATGTGGTTAGAGGTTTTGCTTTCTCTCTAGCATAGGGAACATTGACTAGGGCCACGAAACCCAATCTTCATCAATCCTCCTATTGTTAAGATCCTTCTATGGAGTGTTGTCCAAAGAAAAGCTCCAGCTTTGGGTAGAACTGCAGAATGCCAACATAGTTCTGATGGCCATGTAGGATTGAGTGATTGGGTATGTTGGATTGCCCAACCTGTTTTGATAGAGTATTCCCCTATCTTGGATCCACACCATATTATAATCCTCCTCTTAGCTAAGATGGAACTTCCTTTGTCCAAGTTCATGTTTCAGAGATTGGATTGCCTCCAAAGGGATCTGTTACATCCCTTCCTTGTGACCATTTTATTTTATAATTTTAATAACTATTTCATGTTAAGTGTGATGATAATGGTCATATGTTTTTCAGTTGTTTTGGTTAAGTAAATTTCTAGTAAGAATAGTTATGTATATTTCGTTCTGTTAATGGAAATGATATTAGAAGGATGATTTATATTTCCTATGTGGAATATTTGGAAATAAATTGCAATAGAAATTCTTTAGAATAATTGATGTATATTTATATTGATTTTGTTAACGAGTAGTTATTGCAATGACATGGATATCTAATCTTTCCATGTCAGTGGATGCAAGGGGAGAACCCATCTTGCGAGCAAGGGAAGAGTATCACGAGTATAGGGGCATGCAAACATTCGGTGAAAGTCAGGAATGCCATCCGAGCTAGAACCTCAACTGTCGCCAGTTACCTAAGTTGGGAGTGGTATTTTAGATGTCTAGTTAGTTACCTTCTACCCTGGCTTAATAGAAGTTTAGCATAGCAAGTATTTTTGTGTGTTGGGACCTCTAATCGATCTTAATAAACAGCCTTCGTAATCATTATTTAATTAGTCCTTTGTTTTTTAGAATATTTTGCATCTACCATTTTTATGGGACGCCTTGCTATTGTTATATTTATTCAATGGTAAATATTTTTATATACATATATATGTGTGTGTGTGTGTGTGTGTGTAATTATACTCACTTGATTATTCGTTTATTATGCATTCATATAAGCAAGTATATGTGTGTGTATAAAACTATTTCAAAACATTCATGATCTTTGATGTATGGCATATTTGTATTTTTCATCTTATTGAGTTACGTGGGTTTCCTCTTGCTTGGTGGATGAGGTGGCGAGAGTAACTCCCTCTTGCCACTGCAGGTAAGGAGGAGTTATTGTCGCACACCTCTATGAAACCTTACATTGGCTAGAGATACATTCATTCTTTTGGGCATGGTCTTTGATTTTCGTTTTGGACAGAAAAACGGGAAAGCTCTGCATTGAGCATGGCATTTTGCATTGTTTTGTTGCATTGAGAAAGGTCTGTGATTGTCTCTTGCTTGGAATCATGAGTCTTTTGCAGGCACGTACTTCCTTTTTCTCTATGTCAATTTCCTTAAGCTAGTCTTCTTCTTGCTCGGATGCTTGCAGTGAAGTTGCAATGAGATTTCTTTATTTAAGCTCTGTGTGATGGGTCTGGAACTAAGGCATACTGTTATGCACAGGAAGCTGTGTTTTATATGCTTGAAGTTAAATATTATTCTTGCAATTTTGATTGGGAAATCGATTGGCTTGTAATGCATTTCAGACTAATATGAACGAATGCTTTGCAAATTTATTAAGAACGCATGCATCCTTGCACTTCATAATTATGTGTTTAGAATGATGTAATCTCTGGTTTGCATGCACGTTAAAGATTTAATCTTAGGTACCGATGCGCGCATGTATATGCCGGATGCGGGAGCGGATGCTGATTCTGGCGCGGATGTTGTGCGGATGTCGGCCGGAAGCGCATCCCAGGCATCCGGATGCCTAAGGATGCCTCCCAGAGGCATCTAAACGCATCTGGATGCCTAGGATGCGCTTCCGGCATGCATCCGCACAACATCTGGGAGCATCTGAAGACGCCAGAGTTGTTTTTTCCATGGCTCAATTAACTAAACATCGTAATCCCATGCCAGTAAATATTTAAGTGCATAATACGTTTTCCGTTACAGCTTGTTGACTGCAACGAAGATACATAGTATGATAACCAAACATAGTGATAACGCCAGCAGAAAGAGTTGGCAGCTCACTCCGTTCCAGTTGCAACACTCGCCTTTTCCTCCCCACGAGCTCAGGACGCCTATTGGGTCTTCCGTTATGCCTACCTTGATTTTCAACAGGGTTTTTCTGTCTGCTTCGTTGCATTGCGCGTCCACTAAGACTCAGGTTAAGCACAGAGCATATATTGATAGGAACACTATGAGCTGCATTACAGGGGCCATGGATTTTCAAGATTAGTGTTAAAACTTGTACTGAATGAAGAACATTGGCTGGTCTATACATTTATAGAGATGCCGTGGAATTTAAAAATTAGGAAATGGTTCGGAAACGTACGTTCACGAGCCGACTTTCCATCATTTGCTTGACTCTGAAGGATTCTGAGTTCGTATATTTTATGAGGATAAGGTGCACGACAAGGTTTGTGACATTTAATTTAATAAATATAAAATATTTATATTAATTTTTTAATTTAATATAATTTTCTAAGTAAATAATAAATTTGATCATTTTAATTCAAATCTATTTAACAATGTTAAATTATTTTCACAATTTCATCAATTTATTATCTATATACTTTTTAAAAATTAAATTTATATGAAAGCGAATACTTACCTATATTATAGATATAATATATATAGAGTATAGTATATATATATATATATATATATATATAAACGCGTCCAAACGCGTCCACATCTCCCCAAAAAATAATTTCACGCATCCACGCACCCGCATCCCGCATCGGCATCGGCATCGGCATCCGCACCCGAATCGGCAACTTAGGATTTAATGGATCAGACAATACATCTCTGTATATACTTGATCATATGTCATATAGTTGCATACGTAGGTCTGCATGCTTAATGCCAAAGTTAGTAGGAAAGTTCATATTTCAATCTGCATTCAAACAATGATGGTTTCTTTCTAAATTGCATCCTGATCAGTTTTTAGGAGAATGTTTGCTCACAGTTATATTTATGAGAGATTCATTGAAATGGTATTCGTACAGCATATGAAATTTAAAACTTTGTTTTCATAAAAGATATAGTAAGGCTGGAATTTCATTAATCTGATTTCATTATGAAGACCAATTCACCAATTCAGTTAAACACTTTGATTGGATTGACACATCATTAATCTTTCACTCTGAATACTATGTTGGAGACTTATGCCTAAGTCTTAGAGAGGTTTGTACAACTCTGTCTTGAGCCATAGAGCCGTCTAATGAGACTGAACCTCCTTATGATCAAATTATTGATTAAACTGATCAGTGGTTTTTAGAAATAGCCCTGGGATGGGAAGTGTACACTTGCTGAAACTTGTGATACCTTAGAGGTAAAAGGCATCAGGATGTGGATATCCAATTATAGGGCCAGGAGGACCCTTAAACGAGGCTGGTGGTGACATTGACTACACAGAGAATGTGCTTGTACTTATTAAAAACCTTGTCCAAGGTGGTACTATGCTACGAGTAGTATACGTCAACCACTAGAACCAGTAGTGCAGCGTCTAGCTATGAAAGTCACCTAGTTATGGCAGTTGCGGGTTCTGCACCAAGTCTTGATGGCAGGAAAATGGAAACTGTCTTCGTGTGCCCCTGGGAAGGGTTGGGCTACTTCTGTTGGAAGCTGTACGGGTGACTATTAGTCACGATCGAAAGATCCATAGTTGGGTGGTAAAAACCCTGATGATACTCTTTCGCCCATGATGGACGTAAGCTAAGGAAGGAACAATTGAAAAGGGACAGCATGCACAAGTTCTTTTCTTGTCAGTTATTTCTGTTATTTTAATACTCTATATCCTATAATGTTTTACTTCCTTGGAGAATTAAAAGAATTAGTTAAATTCAGTTTCATGTGAAATGCAGTTAGTAACTACTTCTGGATAGTTATGTGTAACTTACTTTTCTTATCTTAGGAAAATGAAAATTAGTTATTTCAGTTTCATTTCTATTCTCTTTCCTCATGTAATGTCCCCTTTTTGCCTAGCATGTCAATAAAATAAATAAATACTAATGCTAGCCTATTATCTATTCTCCCCAAAGGCTAAAGCATTAAGTTAATAAAAGGGGTTAAGTGTTTAATTAAAAAAAAGGAGGAAAAAGCTATAGTTATTGCTAATATGAATTTAATTATTCATTGGCAATTATTAAAAAGGGGACAAGTTAAGTTATGACTTAGTCTTTCCTAGGTCATAGGGGTGAATTATTAAATGTGAGGCAAATATTATTATTTGCCTAAGTTGCTAAATAAAAGAATTAGAAGAAGGAAATCGATAGCTTTTCGGCTAGAGATTTTTATAAAAGGTTTGATTGGGGTTTTGAGTCTCATTCTATTATGATAAAATTTTCTCTGCAAAGCTTTCTTCAAGTGATCTACTCAGGATGCAAACCCTATGTAGCATTTCTTCTGGATGGAACCCCAGAAGATTCTTTTCAGTTTATTTCAGCGATCAAGGCCTGCAAATTACATAAATGCACAGCTTGTCTGGAAGTGAAATTACATGCAGTTGATGGTATAGAGATATAACTGAAGCAGTTTGATGGCTGATAGGCGATCTGCAATTATTTTGAGCATCAACCAATCCAGCATAAGAATCGCAGCTCCTTGTATTTAAATTGCAGCATGATCATCATTCTTCCATCTGTGATGATCAGCATTTGCATGCAGCCAATCTGGTATTTCCAGCCGATTCATGAAGTCAATGTTTGAAGTTAATGGTGGATCGAATTGGTATCTAGTATCTTATGTGTATTTGCTAAAACTTCCAATTGCTGTGTTTAATATCAAGTGGTAATTCTGTCCGAAATTTCTCAGTTATTTAACGAAATTGGATTCATTGCTAATAGAAAAATCTCACTACATATGCTTCAAATGCAAATTCATTATAACTGTGTTATGATTTGGTTACATTTGAGATGAATCCATGGAATTTCGAACTTTTTTATGAGAATCACCAGTTAGAATATTTCAGGCTCTCATGTAATGTCCCCGGTATGGAACCAAGGAATTAATAAGGTGAAAATTAAATATAAGAAGCAAAAAAGGTAAAGTGAAATTCAATTACAATTAATTATTTATTGGGGCCACTTTAAGTCATAACTTATCATCTACCTAGGGCAACGTCATGAATAAAAGGGAGTTTAAATTAATAAAGTGACTTTATTATAATGTCAACTTTAAATTATAACATAAAGTTGCTTTTTGGAGGGAAAATGAAATAAAAGAAATTAAATAAAGTATTTATCTCAAAATAGGGAAAAGGCTATTATAAAAGGAGGAAAAAGGGAATTGTGAAGGCATTCTAGAGATTGTTATTTTTATTTTGAGTCTTTTCTCTGTGAGCTTGAAGTTTTGCTTGAAGGTCCAGTAAAACCCTAGGATGGAAACCCTAGATAGTTTGGTGATTTGGACGAAAAACCCAGATCAACCCCCTTGGTGGATTTGCTTCAGAATTCTCAGGTGCATTACATTGTTCAGTTTTGTGGACAGCTATCTCATCCTTGGCCATGACCTGGAGATATTCATGGTGTCATTGTGAGGGCGGATTCTCATTGATATTTGGCCCTATTTGTGGGCAATTGTATAGTAACAACTTCTCCATTTTGGGCAGCAATCGTTTCTCATACTGCAGCGATTATTTGTGGGTTTGGTTGATATTGACTCCCCCCTTATATGTTGGTATTGGCGCACCTCCACGAAGCAGCTCCATTTGTGCATTGGTCACTCTTCTTACATGTCATTCAATATTCTTTTGTATGCTACAAATGATCATATCTCACAGGGGCTTTGATGATATTGGAGAGGAATCATGTGGGTATGTTGTATGCAGATTTTAAGGATGTTCTAGCATTGTAACAGCAGTATATTTGATGTAACAGCCATGCATGTTTTATATCAAAATCATTTTCAATAGATTTGTCTTTGAAATCGCTTATTTCCTTGGAAATCTAGATTGTTTCCTTTGCATGTTTAGTTTGCAATTTTGCAATGAAATGAAGCAAAGCGTGTCAAGAATCAAAAACCCAAATCAGATTTGAGACAATATCCTAGTTCGGGATATCTCACTTTGCAAGTAAATTTTTATTTTCATAATTTATTATGTTAGTTTGGTTTTGTTGTTACAGGATCAGTGTAGAGGATAAAACAACCCAATCGAAATATTCTCCAACAGTATCCTCTGATTTAAAAACGTCGTCCCCCACCTTACAACCTTGAGATTCCCAAAATATGTCCACATAAGGCACTATTGCAAGGATTTCCATTAGTGGTGTGTGGATGTTCTATGAATCAGCCCAAAAGTATTGATCTTCCATGTCAAATGATCAGTGATGAGCCTTCTACTGTCCCATGAGAATTTCCACGTAGCTAATCCTCCATCAAAGTTGCTAGTGATAAAGATCTTACTTAGATCGTTGTTGTGCAAATATTTCTTTTGAAAGATTCTGCACCAGAGGCAATTAGTTTCTCTAAAAAATCCAAGTGAGTTTTGCCCCAAGTGCTAGGTTCTATGCTCTCATTTTTCAAAGTCCTACACCTCATGCTTTCTTTGGTAGACTGGCCTTCTCCCAATGCACTAGTGGAATCTTTTTGTCATCTTTTGATCTTCCCCAAAGAAACTTTTTGAAGAAAACTCTCCAACTCAGCTTCAACTTTGTTTGTTATTTGGAAGCATGACATGACATCTATTGGAACAGCCGAAAGTACACCTCTGATCATTGTCAATCTTCCTGCCAATGCGAGGCATTTACTTCTCCACACATGTCACTTTACTTTTGACAATTGTTTAGGATTTCTTACCAATGTGTGGAGCCGCGTGTACCATAGAAAAGTCAAGCTCCCAAGTGCTTTGAAGGGAGTGATCCAATGGAAAACCCAAGTAGTCTCACTATTTTCCTTTGAATCAACTTCTTTGTATTAAAGAAAATAATTTCTGACTTTCCTTTGTTTAAGGTATGACTGGATAACATGGAGCACTTCTCAAGTGCATGTTCCTTCTGCATCCTTCATAGTTGCTTCCCCAAACATAACAATATTGTTTGCAAATTGTGCATGTGTAAGATGGTCTATTCCATCAACAATCTTAATACCAGTCACTATATTGCCATGTCCACCATGCTAAAAATATCTACCATTTGCTTCGGCCATAATACAAAAAGGAATGGGGATATAGGATCATATAGGATCCCCCCCTCTCAGTCCATTTCTTGCATTGAAAAAACCACACAAAGAACCATTGACGATTATTGAGTATCTTGAAGATGAGATGCAAAACTAAATCATGTCCAACCACGAATTGTTGAAACCGAATTGATGCATCAAAGTCACAAAAAGCCCTACCCAACCAGGTTGTACGCCTTACTGACATCTAGTTTTATGAGCATGTCTTTCATTCTCTTTGTAACCATTGTATGGATGGACTCGTTCGCTAGAATTATGCTATTTGTGATTTCACGACCAGGAATGAATCCATTCTATTCCATAGAAGTTATCAAGTCAAGAGCACCTTCTTGAGTTGATTAGCCAATGCTTTTGTCAATATCTTGTATGCAGTGTTGCATAGTGCAATCGGTTTGTAGTCACTAAAGGAAGTACAAACGGTTTTCTTTGGGATCACGGTGATAACTTTGTTGTTAAAGTCCTTCACAAACCTCTTCTTCAATCTAAAATCCTCAATCATCTTCCAAATATCAGTACCTAAAAGGTGCCAAAATTTCTAGAAGCGGGGTAGTCGTCTGGCCCAGGTGATTTGTCTGGTTGAAGTTGAAAAATTGCAGTTTTAATTTCTTCAATAGTGAAAGGGGCGGTGAACATACTATTATCCACATCTGAGATTATTTTTGGAATGCAAGAGAAGTAAAAATCATTCTCATTGAAATTTTTTGTGTTGTTGTTTGCTAGTATATTTTTAAAATGGTTAACTGCCTCAGATTCTATGTCTTCCCTGTCCTTCGTCACAAAGCCATCCTCTTTGCATATCTCATCAATTTTATTTCATATTTGTGCCTTTTGTGGATAAGTGGAAGAAATTTGTATTGGAATCCCAAATTTGAGCCAATTTTCTCTATCCTTATCCCTCCAGAAAAGATCTTCACTGACAAGTACTTCCATATGTTCTTATCTGAGTTGTTTCTCTTTTTTTTGGCCTTCTTTGAACATTTCCAGTAGGATGACTTTTTTGTTCAGTGTTTTCCATCTCAGTTTTAATTATCTCTCTCGAAATATGTTTTTAAAATTGTCTTTATTCCAATTCTTAAGCTTCAATTGAGGTACTATGCCTTTTGGTAAAGACAAAACTAGGAGTTCCTAATGTTTTGTATTCTTTCCACCATCTTTCCAAAGGATCAACCAAACATTCATCACACCACCACATACTCTCAAATTTAAAGAGGCTTTTGGTTGGTTTCTCTGCAGTTTTGATCTCCAAATGAAAAGGGAAATGATCTGGAATTGATATAGGGAGGATCTTGACTTCCGTGTCAAACCCATCCGCGATCCAATTTTGTGAAAGGAGAATGCGATCCAATCTCTCTAAGATATTGGTGAATTCGACTCGCCTATTCGTCCATGTAAAACCCCATTGTCTATTTGCACAGTCCACCACCCAAGCTTCATCTACAAAGTTTCTAAAGTCTCGCATGTTTCTATTAATCTTTTTCAGGCCACCATTTCCTCATTTAAGCCCAAAATCGCATCAAAGTCCCCTTTGATTATAAAGTATTGTACATTCATTGTTCTTATCTAAATAACTATGCAGTCCCATATAACTTGCTTTTATTTTGTTTTAATTGGTCCATAAACATTAAATATTATGAAATTCATAATTAGACAACTTACTTGACGGGCCATCAAGTTTTTTTAAAGCTCTATTTGTTTCACTGTAACATTGTCTTCCTTCCATAATATTCCTAGACCTCTAGCAATTCCATCTACACCTTGAAACAAGCTCGACCAAGATTTGCAGCAGCTGGTAAGCTTTACCGCATCTTCTACATTGAACTTGGTCTCTTGAAGCAGTACAATATCCATTGCCAATTTTTCGAGATGACACTTCAACAAGTGTCTTTTGTTAAGGGTGTTTAATGTTGAAAATTTTCATGAACCAAAACAGTAATAACACAAATATCAGACATCTAAGGACACAAAGAACAAATTGATACGATTATTTATCCTGGGAAAACCCTCCTAATCGAGGGAAAAACCCAGCCACCCCAAGAAATTTGATCCTTTATTTAATGATCAAACCAAAGCTTCACAAGCCAAGTCAAATGAATGACTTCTTCACATAGTCTGAGATCACATAACAGACATTTGCAGAATAAGAACAACTCTAGAGTATAATGATCACACTTTGGTGAATCACCCAAATAACACAATGTCTAACGCTGAATCATCATCCAATCATATACCCACATCAAAGAATGTCTGAGATCAGGTCACTCGTCTGGCAACACTAGAATCACCAACCAAATACAATAATCTCATTGGTTACTGAGAATCTAACAACGTTGTTATATGAGAAGTTCAACACTCATCCACACACACGGGTGCTAAAAAAATAGATCAGGAATGAGAAACTTCATTGAGCCTTATTTCAATGAAGAGACTTCAATCATGGAAGACTTGAGCAGTAGAATACAAGGAGTCCACCGTTATGATAAAGAATGCCGACAATGAATAACAATTGTCAATCATACATCTTCGAATCCTTTCACAATGGTTGTAGAGCCTTTATTCAAAGAAGGCCAAACACATAGCATTACAATATTAATCGTTATCATTAATGAGAGGAGGGTAGACACGAAGATGCCTCCACATAGCCACAATACTCTTAAATGGTGCTAGTCATCACACACGCGGAGCCATGAAATACGATGCCAACTCACGTTATTTACGATCCTCCTCAAAGCACTTTGAGCACGATGAATGATAAGAGACAGAGTGTCCATAATAAAAACACAGCCTAAACATGATGGCAGATTATCACAGGTATGATGATTTCTCTCGCGGCTATTAAAACATTAACATTTAAGCCCCTGACATTCCACGTAGTAATCTTCATTGCCCTCCAAGGGAGGCTTTTCCTCCCTTGGATCTGGTCATATATTCCTTGATGCTAATGAAGTCTTTCTCAGTAGCCTCCTTTTCTCTTTTTTGCTTACATATTTTCCTTCTACATCTAGTTCCTTTTTTAGTTTTGCCAAGCATTATGGAGGCAAACTGACTTATACACCTTTGGTCATGATCCCCAAATCATCCGGATTTGAATCTCCCTCCAAATCCCAATCATTGAAATCAATGTCGTCCTTTGTCATTAATGCCTTCGTTTCTACATTGTTTAAATTAGTTTCTTTTTGGACTGTTTTGGGTGTCTCAATTCCTTCCAGTTGTGGGGTCCTAGCTGACCCGATCATCATGCTACTCTTATCTTCATCTGAGCCATCAATTTTGCTCTAATTTGCATCCAAATTCCCAAATCTACAAGCACTCGAGCAACTTGGAGCTTGCTCTGTAGCTCCATCTGTAATTAAGGGTAGTGTGGATTTATTAGTAGATTCCAAGGGAGCAGATGCAGTTTCCTTTCTAACCCATTTTTTAATGGCGATCTAGGGCAACTCTCTTCGCAATGGTATCAGCTTCGACATCTCGAACAATAAAATCGCTTCTCTTCTAGTTCTATCTTTTTCTCCCACATGCCTTTTGTGATGGTTGACCTAACAATTTCTGAAAATCCAAAAAATTTGATATAGTTTGATCCATGTATATATTGTCAAATCTTTGTCTCCCGCATCAATTCTGAGCACCTTCCCAAGGTTTGAACCAATCACTCTCAAAGATTCTCCAGGCCAATATTCAAGTGGAAGGTTATAAAATCTAACCCAATATGCTCATTCATAGGGTGGCTGCTTTTAGTAGATTAAAAAAATTTATCCATTTTTTAGTATAAACCAGAGATTTGCCACACCACCATGGGGCTTTTGCCAAAATGTTGTCTCACTCCTCTATTTTGAAGTCTAGTATGAAGAAATTTTTGGGTAGGAAGTTAATTGTAGCATTGATCACTTGATTCAAAACCAATGCCCTAATCTCTTCTCTACTTGTGGTGCGCCAGATTACCTTCGCAATAATCACAGTTTGTCCTAATGTTCCTGTCACCTAGTCGGCTACCAAGAATAAATCTATCTCCTGGAGATTTACTTTAATTGAGTGTACAAACACATCATCCATCGTGTCACCAATAGATCTATTTTTACTCAGTTTTCAATCCCTTTTATGATCTTTATTATTCGCACCTCTGCAAAGATCCCTATTCTACGTGTTGTCTGACTTTCAGTCACCCATTTTTTTGCAATATTGGAGTCATATGGTCATGTCAAGTCAGTCTGGTCAGTTTGAGTCTAGGTCTAAGTCTTTCTTAGGTAGGCTATCTTTGTCGGGTTTCCCTGTCATTGCCTTTCCTTCTCTTAGCCGGGCGGGTTGTTCTGAGGTCTTTTCATATTTGGGTAGGTTGTAGATCCCAACCCAGCAAAGAAAATGGTGCTCCAATTGATGATCTTTTCAACAGATGGAATGATGTTTGGGAGTCATAAGTTTCAGACATTCAAAAGAACTAAGAAAGATTCTTCATGTAACGGAAGTAATAATAGAATCAGCATTGAATCATTCAGGATTCTACTTCATATCACAGTGTGAACAATCCATTTGTGGTAGAGAAATAAAGTTTGCAGTTGAATATATCGGGCTAGGTACAAATTGAAGACTGGCATGGATCGATTCTTTAAGTCTTCACGATCCCAACAGCGAAAACAACGTGCAATTTGGTGCTAAAATGAGGAAGTTATAAGACGGCGGGTTTCTCAATTTCGGCTACTCCATGGCGGCTTTCGCACCTCTCAAGTGATTTTCCGCAAAGAAGAACTTTGCACTGCGCGGGTTTCGCACCTCTCAGGTGATTTTCCGCAAAGAACTTTGCACTGTGCGGGTTTCGCACCTCTTTGGTGATTTTCCGCAAGCTTAGTTATAATAAGGTGGGCCCGATTTATTAAAAAGGAATATTATTGTTTTAAGAGATCAAATAAAGCATGTGCTTTAAGTTAAGTAGCCCGCGCACTTAAAAATGACG
>MU225465.1:354498-365861 GCA_018584345.1 Thuja plicata
GGATTATAGATTGTCCACCTTATCCTTGCCTGAATTGTTTGTGCCTACAAGCAATTTGGTTAAAACGCATAAGAAGATAATCTGATGATCATAAAGAAACAAATTCATTGAAGATTAAACACAATCAGGGAGCTGTACCTGTCAATTCAGAGGGCAGTGTTAGAAGACTTACACTGACCCATTTGTTGGTGACATCCTTTTGTTCTCTCACCTTGGGTGCTAAAAGAGTCAGAGATTACAAATCTAACGGGAGGACAAACCGTTAACCAACACTACGCCATCAAGCTATTTCTTTTTTGTTTTTCTGACATCAAATTGATTATATATTAAAAAAAGTTAACCGCCAGCATTGGCCCTACAAAGCCAATATCAGCCCTACAAGGGCCAGGTCAGCTGCAGTCGACTCTCTTATCATTTTCCCTTGAGGGAAACCCAACACCATTGATGTTTTATACATAATTTAACTACTTGCTGAATAGCAAGTTTTTATGAATGCCAAGTTTTTTCAATGATTACTTGCCAAGATATTGGCAAGTTTTAAATTTTGCCTTGTATGAATACTCACAACTTGCATCACACTAAAATGGAAACTCAAATGCACAGAAAATCCATTTTAGACACTGAAAGTACATAGTTTTTGGCCTTTATAAGCCTGACAATTACAAGGGTAAAGATCACGCCGGCATTTGAGCATTCCTAAGCACATTGAACTGAATTTATAGCAGATTCAAACAGAAAATTTGAGAAATCCAGATATCTTTTTATTTGTTTTTTCTCTTTCTTTTCTAAGCATTTAAAATCTTTCTAGCATGTTAAATTCTATATAACATGTAAATTTTACAGTTTAAAAATGCATTGAATTCAATTCATGTATTTATTACTGATTTACACCATAGCATTGAAATTAGAGAGAGCAAGAGCATGGGCAGCCACAGCATCAACCATTAATCCCAACTTGGTAGAGGAAATAAAGTTAAATATGATAAATATTGTGGGCTATAGTCATGGTCCATGCATACACAGCACATCCACCTCATCCAACTTAAGCAAACCCTGATCACATGGCTTTTAAGTTTTTGGTGCTTAGAAACATACTTGGAGCACAACCTTCCCTACCAGGTACATTTTATAGACTTATTTGATACATTTTATGATTGTACTATGCAGAAAAATTGTATTTTTTATAAAATTTAGGTACTTTTAAAATTGCCAAGATTTGCTCAGTTGGAAAAAAAATTCTGCCAAGTCTGAAGAAAGTCCTATAGGGTTTTATAATTTTTTCCTATGAAATTGAAAGACAAGCAAAAAAAAATAGTGCAAAGAAAAAGCAAAAAGAAAAACCTTGCAATTTTCAAAGGGTTCATTCTAGATGTAAGATTTGGACCCCAAATTCACCTAATCCCATCCATGGATGCACCTAGCTGAATCCACAGCCCAAAGTGTGCCCTGCCCACACCCACACCCACTGTGTACCATATTGCAGACCCAAACCAAGAACAAACCAAACCTAGATCCAGGTTTTTTTAAATGATCGAAAAACATTGTTGCTATGCCATTCAAGGTCTAAGTTGTTGATTGTTGCATAAAACATAGATGCCTATGCATGTATTTGAAGAATATAACTCAAGTTACATTTATAATTATATCATGCTATAAACTCAAGGAAACAATAGTTCCAACTGTGCTTTCAAGTAAAACTATCTCCAAAATGGTAGAGCTCATGAGAGACCATCATAAGCATGTTATCCTTAAAAATGACTAGGGATGAAAGTTCAATACTAGAAAGCACTGTCCCTTTGTTGAAACCATACGGTTTTAATAAATTGACAACTATTATATAGATCAGAAGTATTGATATGAAAGAGAGAATCAATTGCCAAGTTCTACCTTTTAGGTAAAAGATATATATTGACAATTAGAATGCACAATATTTGTTGTCTACTAAACACTTCCTAAGGATTGCATTAATCCCTAAATTTTACCGTAGGGTGGTGCAAGGATGTGATAAAGTACATCATAAATTTTCCAATAGCATGTATACTTTGACACGGCAAGCAGGTTGCACCCAATGATCATCCACTACTAAGAACTATCATATGGCTGCAGAATCGCAGATACATATCTATGGAAAAAGTAAGAGCTACTGGATATGTAAATATCTTCTTGTTGGTCTCCAAAAGAATGTGGCGAGGACCTTGTTGTTGCACTGAGATTACAGGTGGAGGTTTGATCACCAAACCACATTTAAGCCACAAGCATTTCCACAGCAGCTGTAAATGATGCGTAATGATTATTGTACATATAACGTCAATCCCCCTTTCATGGAGCCTCAGGAGTTCAATCCCTCTCAGAGAACGAAACAGAAGAAGCTCCACCTACTACGGCCTTGAAATTGAATTTTGATGGGGCTGCAAGAAGAAACCCAGGCCTTTCAAGAATGGGTTGTCTCATCACTTACCCAAGTAGGAACAACATTTCTGCAGCTTCAGACTAATTAACCATGGGAACAAACAATGAAGCTGGAGCTCTAGCTCTGGTCCTAAGTTTGTCAATGACTGTGAACTTGAAGATTACAGATCTTGTCATCAAGGGTGACTCGGTGCTTATTATAAACACAATAAAGTACAAAAGCACACCAAATTGGGAGCTCAATAATATTTTACAAGAGGCATGGGAACTTCTGGAGCACCGGAACCATTATTTATTGGGCTGCCAATGTTGCAGTTGATAAACTAGCCAACTAGGCTATTGATAGGCACGAAATTCAAATTATCTCTACCAATCTATATGAGTGGCACAATTGCCAAAACATATGGCAGTCATAATGCCATAATCTGGGATGAATCACAGGACATACCACCATTGATGCAATTGAATTTCGAGAGAGCCAGATGGATGTGAGAAAGCCCAAGGGCATGCCTATAAGACAATAGATCTCAATCAACTATGCCATAAACTAACTGCCAAGATCACTTGTGGTGTGTTGGCACTTGTCTTTGTTCATTTTGGCGACTAAGTCATTCAGCAAAATGATAGGAAATGCTGGGAAGGACTGGGCCATACAAAGAGAAGCAAGTGAGCTCAAAATATATCCCTATACACCTAACATTGAGCAAACAAATCTCCAAGATGGCAAAAAATATTAATCTTAGCATACTTTTGACACCATGGAAACGAGAGACATTGAATTCGAAGGGATGCAAACTTGAAAATCTAAGTAAGTTTTTTTGTATTGGCTCCACTTAGGTGGAGAGTGCAATTTGCACGATAGCAGGGCCAAAAATCCTCATGGAATTCCCAGAATGACACCTCTACAACACTATTGCAGAATGTACTTTCTGGGGGAAGAGGAGATGGTATAAGTGCTGGCTCAAGCCTACCTTGGGAGATATTGATTTCGAGAAGAAAACTTGAAAAGCTAAGTTAGTTTTTTTATATTAGCTCCCCTTAAGCAGAGAGTGCAATTTGCACGATAGCGGGGCCAAAAATCTTCATGGAATTCACAAAATGACACCTCTACAACACTATTGCATCCATCTTCCTATCTAATGCAATGTACTCTCTGGGGGAAGAGGAGATGGTATTAGTGCTGGCTGAAGCCTACATTCATGGCATTTTTATTCGTGAACAAAAATTGAGCAAAGCCATGGAGAAATATGATTGGGAGATAGGGTCTAAAACCATTGGAGAGGTGTTCACCTTGGATCTTTTGGCCTCGTCTGAAGCTAGAAACGACATTCTTCTCATTGCAAAGGAGGTACTTGTGTAACAAGTCCCTCAATGTTTCAAAAGAGCAATGAAGGCATTGAGCAATCAAACTTTGGAGCAAGCAGAGAACATGACCAATGTCATCCATTTCCTACTGAGGAATGCTGCCATCCAACATAGGGATCAAGAGAGAAAAAGGAGAAAAAAATTGTCCACTTGGTTGTTGATGTAGAAAGCTCCAATGACAACAATTGATCTTGTCTAAGATGTTCTTATATCTAGGCCAACAAAATAGAGATATTTCACAACTGCATAATGTCGTACAGGACTATTTTTTGTATATGCTTTGTTTACCATATTGTTTTGCAGAAACAAATGTTTTTGTAAACATTATATTTAACCAAAAGAAAGTCAAAAAGACCATGGAGGAACTTCTATCAGGTTAGAGGTATGTTGTTGATTGCAACTCAAGAAGCTAATGATGGAAGGAGATTCACAAGCTATCACCTTAAGAATATCCAAGGGAGCTACTTACGACTAGAAAACTTAATAATGGGATTGCAAAAGCTTTACTCTTTGTGGGCAAATGGAGGTAATATTTTTTTGTTCAAAGTGCTGACTTCCTAGTGAATGCAAGGGTTGATCTCCTACTTTTCTTAACTTTGGTAAAGAATGATCAAAGTCCTAGGACAAACTATCCCCTATCTTGGTCAAAGACATCAAGGCCCTTTTATATTTACCTCTAATTTGGACCTCTCTCTAGCACCTTCCTCTCTATCATTAGGATTGTCATTAATGTAAATAGTGTTTAATGCCAAGCATGAACAATAATTCTAATAGCCTATTGTGAGCATTTTTCACCATTGTGCTTTGATACGTATATTTCTATAAGTTCATTTCATGTTGATTTTACAGAGTTGTTTTTCTACTGTTTTGCAAGAGGGTTTACCTCCCTCAAGTTGGTGTGGATTTGGCTGCTTGTATGTGTAGAGTCAAAAATTGTGTACTTCTATAATGTCCCTTTTTTGGGATATTCTTTGAAATCATCAAATTCACACAAGATATAATAGTTTTATCAAGGATTGCAATCTATATAACATAGATTCAAATCAATACATCATTGCACAATACCCATGTTGATCAAATCGTGAATTCCCCATAAATACCTTGCAAATCTGCTCAACTAAAAGACCCTGTCCCTATTCAACAATGACAAAACCAAGGACCTCATCCCTAGTTTGTCAAAGGTAGGAAAAGACCCCGTCCCTCCAAACCCTAACTCATCCATGAGCCTATACCCCCTTTGGTGACAATACCAAGAGCCCCGCATCTAGCTTGCCAAAGGGTAGGAAAAAACCTTGTCCTTCAGAACCTTAGCCCACCCCATGGGCCTTGACCCCATCTATCATGTTCCCTTCTCGCAATAGGATTTAATAATAAACAATAATAAGAATGAAAAATATAAAAGAATAAAATTAAAAAAAATTAGAATTTAACTAAGTTAAATGAATGGTCAAAAAGGCATGAATTGAAAAGTTCTCTCCCTCAAACATGAGATATAAATGTAAGAGAAGAGAACTTCATTTGAGGGAAGGAAAGTAAGAAAGAATGGAGCATGGGAGTCAAGGAAGGATTAATAAAGGAATGAGAAGTAAATAAGGAAGTGACTCTTTCAAAGGGCCAAAATTATGAAGCGTCGTACACTTCCAAAGGGTGCCAACTATGAAAGGTTGTGTCTCTTGCCAAAAGGCAAACATGACGAATAGATGTGAGCTCTAACTTACATTGGAAGATATAAAGGGAAGAAGGTTTCATTTCAGGAGGAGAAAAAGGGGAGATATTATAGGTACAGCAGCAGACTTGTGTGAGAGGAGAAAGATTAATAAAAGCGTATCTTTGTGAATACTTCTAGCAGATCTAAGAGCAAATTTATAATCTGATCTTTAAGCAGAGTTTGAGCATAATTAAGAACAAAGATAAGGCAGAAGTAGAGCAGGCCTTCAAGCAGATTTAGGGCAGACCTTTAAGGAAGATCCTAAAGGTTGTCTAGAAGAAAGAAGAAGAATTCCACTCCAGCGATTCAAGTATGTAAAGGTAATAGTTATGAAGAAGCATCACTAACCGTCAAATCCAAAGGACATGATCCCTTATGGAAGGGCAGATACCTCCAAAGATCACTTCTCTTGAGAGAAACAAGAGGATATAGAGCCACAATAGCAAGAAGTCAGCAAGGCATCGAAAGAGGTGAATCAAATCAATCAGTGATTAATCTAGATATGTACTGCAAACTCAGCAGATATAAAATCAGCAGTTTATATACTTTTAGCGTCATAAATTGCATCCCTATGCAATTTCTTGCACACCTAGGCCCCATTTTAGCATTCCTAGCCTCCCGTGCCCGATATGCTTGATCTAGCTCTATTCCGAATTAAATTTTGGCTTCCTCTCGGTATACCGGACCCCAGGTCTCCATTTGGGCCTGCATTGAGGGGAGTAGGCCGCCTTGGGCAACCCACTCCCTGCAATCGGGGCCCAAATTTAAATCACGCAACGGTTAGCTTGCAGAAGCAGGAAATTTAAGCCCATGTCAGCTTGCTCCAAAACTAACACCCCGAAATGCTAGGGAGAGGTATAAAAGCAAAGTTATCCCCCCTCATTTTGACATCAACTCTCAATCAACATTAAGCACTCAAGTCCTCAAGAGCAAGTGATCAAGCATCTAAGTCATTGAAGACAAGGAGAAATTTTCAGATCTATGCATTCATGAAGGCATTCATGATCTACAATTCCCAAAGTCAACTCTACAAAGTCAACATCAACATCTTAATGAGCATTTCAACACAAGGAAGGCCTATGAAGATATAAACATTCATTCTTCAAATCTAGCCTCTACAACGTAACAGCGTGCTTTCAATTAAGTTTCAATTTCAAGGTTAATTCCAAAACTGGGGTTTGACCTAGGCAAAACCCTTTTAACCCAACATTTTCTCTCTTTTTTGTGGGCAGGAACAAGTGGCGGATGCACGGAGAAAGGTACAAACTAAGCATCAAGAGAGCTACCGAACACCTATCATTAGATCTAAAACTGTCGGGAGCGGGTCATCCGACGTGATAGAGTCCCTTTGATTCTACCCGAAATTCAAACCACAAGTTGGTTATTGTCTATACTTCCCAAATCTTATGTCGGAATCTACATATCAGTTTTTTGTTTTCCTCTGTATGCTAAAAGTCATCATTTTGCCCTGTTTCGCCCAAGATCTTGCATTCATCCTCCACAATTGCATAGTAACCTTCCATCTACCACGAAGGATTATTGAATTCACCTTGTGCCCAAAGATCTTGAGCCAAGTGGATCATTCTCCTTCCAATGTAATGCGACTAGGGAAGTAGGCCTAAGAGTCCTAGTTTGCATGCATAAACTAGTGAGCCCTATTTACCCACATTACAATACTTATTTGATATTTTGGTATGAAGTATAATGTATTGCATGATGATTGGGCTGAGTTGTTATATGTCTTTCATTTGATATATGCAAATATTTTATTACTTCTAATATATGCATAATTACTAGTGAATTAAGCATGTGTAAGGATGGAGATGATTCCTTTAAAATTTATTCTAGAAGAGACACCCCAAGTGGGTTTGGGAGGCCATGTTGTGTTGTAAATACACACCCCATTGCAAATGGGGACCCCCACTTTTTGCTCAGTGGTCTAGTGTTTTGCTTAGTTTAGTTTGTGTTTGGCAACAATTTTGAAGTCTCTGGTGTTGTGAAGTATGGGAAATTTGGGCAACATGAAGGTTCAACAAGTGAGAAGTCGAACATTCGAACACTTAAAAGAATGAAGTGCAAAGAATCTCTAATTCATTAATGAGAATTATTAAGAAAGTAATTTCAAGGGTATAAGTAAAAATCCCTGTACTTGTCTAATTTCCAACCTCGAGGGCAGAGATAAAGATTGAAATGTGCAAAAAATCCCTAAGACATATGGAATTCTGCTTGAGAAAAATGCAAAATCCCTTCACGATGATGGTTTTCCAATCAGTTTTAATGAAAAGTCCTTGCACTTAGTGAATTTCCACTCAAAGTTTCAATGAGTAATCTCAACAAGCATTGGATATCCACTCAACATTGGGACCAATTCCTAATGAGCCATGCATTTCTGATCTCCTTTTGTGAAGTTGTCCTTATCAACATGGAATTTCCGACCCTATCTTGTGACTTATCCTTGTGCAAATCGAGAATGAGCCGCACATTTAAAGGAAATTCCTAACAAGCCTTAGAAGTCTGACCTCCTTTGTGAAGTAATCCTTAGCAAATCTAGAAATCCGATTGAGTGTGCAATGAAAATTCCTAACGAGTGGTGGATTTCCGACCATCTCTTGATGAAATTCATTAGAAATGATAAAATATGCCCAGCCTTGTGAATTTCTCCTAATGAGCATGGAAATTCCAATCCCTTGTCAAGCATTTGTTCCAACACATGTCAAATATTTGATCTACTTTTAAAAAATCCCAATGCTCACCTAATTTCCGACCACCTTGAGTGACTTGTCCAAACACACCTAGAATTTCCGACCTACATGAAGATATTTGTCCTAACAAGTGCTTAATTTCCAATCTTCTTGTGAAAATTCCTAGTAGGCATGATATTTCCAACCAACTTTGGGAGAAATGAGAAATCCTTATGAGGGCTAAAAATCCGATCAAGGCCTCTTGGAGAAAATCCTAATAAGCGTGGGAATTCCAATATGAAAGTTGTCCAAACAAGGCTAAGATTTCCAACCAAGCAATTTGTTCTAAGACATGTAAGATTTCCGACCTGATTTCCTGAGCAAATTCCTAATGAGTGTAAAATTTCCGACCTTCCTTGGGTATAAAATTAAATTCCTAACAAGCATTGTAAATCCAACCTATTATTTGAAGATAATCCTTGCAAATGTTGAATTTCCGACCACCTCCTAGGAATTTATCCTAACAACTATCAAATCTCCACCCTAGTTTTGTCCTAACAACTATCTAATTTCCGACCAAGCCTTTGAGAAATAAGAAATTCCTCTCAACTCATAAAAGTCCGATCAGTTATTTATTCTTATAGAGTTTGAAGTTCCACCCAGATTAAAAGCACAGCAGAGCAGAAGAAATCGAGTTCGATTTGCATTTTGAATTGGAGAACTTAAGCTTCTATTTATACATTTTCAAACAACACAACTTTCCAAGACATGCTGGCTGACCCAGTCCTTATGACAAGCAAATATCTGCCCAGAAAACAAAGAAACTTAAAATGCAAAATTTGAGAACCGACCTGATATGGAAATAAGAATAAAATGACACAATTAGGTCGGCTTTATAGCCCAACAAATGTGACCCTTGGAGAGATGTGTATAAATAAGAAATCAAATAAAGACATTTCAGCATCAATCCAAACACAAACCAATTCAGATCGAATGCGTTTACAGAGCACACAAGAGGAGTGCAAATCTAAGCAAGGCAAGGAATAAAATCAGAATCCAAGAAATTGAATTAAAACATCAAGCAAGAGCACAAATTGTAACCGCATAATACTTGATCTAGCTCATTAAGGGAGGCAAAATATTTTGATTATCTTGAGCAGAGGTATAGGTGCAAAAAATCAAAGGTAGCAGTCCAAAAACCTGTAAGACATCAGATGTATAGGTGTGAAAATTAAAAGTGAAAATAAGGGATCATTTGGGCTTGATCATGCATGAAGTAAGAACAAAGTTGTAAATAATGAGATCATGTCTCTATATGCAATCATCCAATTGAAAGTTAAAATCATGTTCTTTGCAAAGGATTTTATCATGAAAATATCTCAAGTCTTTGCAATTTTGCTTCATAAACTTAATACAAATATTTTATCTTCTTGTGTAAGGATTGATACATGGAGATGATCATTGGAGATAATGTTCGAAGGAATGCATGCAAGAGGAAGATTAAAGAAGATCAAGTTCGAGGTTAAGGTTCAAGTTTTGTGCAAGGAATGATAGATGATGAAGATCAACATAAAGATGATGAAATGAGAAAGAAGATCGACACATCAAGGAGGTGACCATGATAATGATCAAGTTATGAAAGGAAGAAGGACAAGAGTCACATCAAGAAGAATTCAAAGCGCAAGGAAAATGAACAAGTTCTACAAATGAAGAAGTTTATCATAATCTTAAATTTCCTTTGGAAATTCAAGATCAACAAGAAGGACCCAACAAAATGAAGGTCTACAAGTCCAAGATCAATTAGAAGGAAGCCTAATTACTTCAAGAAGATCAAGGTCAAGATATCAAGACAAGCGCAATTTCGAGAACAAATTCAAGGAGAAGATTTCCAAAACGAAGAGGATGAAGAACATTCACGAAGATGAAGCAATTTGGGAATAAGAGTCATCACAATCATGCACAATGGAGATACTTTCAGAAGAGTTAATCAAAGTTGGTGAGATATCTCTTCTTTGTGAATCAAGGATAAGGATGTGCACGCTGAGATGGCGCCCAATAATCTTCAACAAATTGAAAAAATACAAGTCGACATGTCCAAGTTCATTCACAAGTCGATATGTGGAATGCATTTAATGAAATACTACAAGCAATTTTCTCATTGGTTCATCTTCAAAAGGATACGTATTTCAAAGCAATGTAATTTTCCTATTCAATAACATTAAATGATTGTAAGCGGTTGTAAAAAACCCTAATTAGGGTTTTCATAGAATTATCTCGGTCATTGATTCAAATCAATATGGTGCCTTCATTGTAACTAATAAGTCTATATAATAGTATAAGGCTTGGCCTTCTCATTTGTAAATCATTAGAAGAAGATTAGTCACAAATTAGAGTAGAAGTAGCACTAGGAGGAGATCAGAAATTGTTGCCAAAAAGATGTTTGTAATAAAGACATGATTTTCATTAAGGATATAGTGAATTTTTATGTGTTATTTCAACATTTTGTGTGGTTTCTACTTCTCTAAGTTTAGTTAAAGTTCATTGATTCAAATGGAGAAATGTGAAAATGATTAACTTCGTGTCCATACCTTTTGTTGCTTGTTGATTGCAAGTCAAAGTGTAAGATTAGTCTAGACTTGATTAAGTTACTAAGTTCAATTGTGGATGTTCATTTGGATTGCACCAGTATTGGGTATTCAAATGAATGATTACAATATGAAAATCCTTTGCATTGCCTTAGAAGATTGCATCATCTTTGTGTAGTTGTCTCAATTGGCAAAGCAAAGCTTGGTTACAGGACTTCACTCATCTAAGCATCATCCATTGATATCACTGTCCTTAGGAATAGAGTAGACTTTGGTGTAGGAGCACCCTGGAGATGCCAAGCAAATATGGTAGTCTCTTGTCATTTTGGTGTGCTAGTGTGTGTAAGACCCTCTAGTAGGGCAATGTAATTATATAAGGTCATGTTGACCAAGAGTAGTTTAGATAAGTTTCATTTTATGCTTCATTTTGGGTAGATTAACTCTTTTTGGCTCTTGTTTATTGGATTGTCCTTGATGATGTCATCAATGGGCAGAGTGATGTCATGATGGTACTTAGGGTCCATGGATACCCTAGGTAGTCTAGCTAAAGTCAGCTAAGGTAGATTAGTGGAAAAAAACACTTAAAAAGTGTGATTGGCTAAAAGAAGTAAAATG